>MDKH01211130.1:0-17102 GCA_005239495.1 Nicotiana undulata
AAATTATTTATAATATAATTTATGAATAATTATTGAATATAAAATACTAAATAAATAGGAAAACAAATTGATAAAAATATGAAAATTTTTGGAAAAATACCATTCCTTATGAAAAGTGATTTTGAAGGTAATATGCAAGTGTAAAAATAATTTTGAGGAAAAATTGGGTATCAACAGCTGCCCCTCTTTACCCAGGAAGAATGAAAGAGTTGTCAAGTAAAGATATGATGGCCAATTTTGACCGAGTGGTAATAATTTGAAAGATTTAGGCCGCACCCTGGTTTCTGAGCTGCCTACATATCCCTGGTTTTACAGGAATCAGGCCGTATGTAGTTCAGGAGCCACTGACGAAGTATACCGGTAAAGTTTTACAAGAACGGACGCAAGGTGCAGGGTTGGGTGAACAAGCGGCTTACGGGGTAGTTAGGAGAACTGGAGCGGGACCGCTCTTGCCAGGATGGTTGTTGCTTGCCGGGTTACCTGCAAATAGTAATACAAGCATATCGTGCGTAATTTAAACATGATGCAAATTCCCGTTGGACCATGAATGCTATCTTTGGACGGTTAAGGATGACGTCTTTAGGCCATGATGTCCTGGGCCATGAATTGCTTGATGCAGGATTCGTAGGCCATGAAATAATGTTCTCGGACCATGAAGATGGTGCCTCCGAACCATGATGCCTTTGAATGATGATATGCAAACTGATAAAAGAGATCCTCAGGCCATGACATGGTGTTCTCGTGCCATGAAGATGGTGCCTCCGAACCATGATGCCTTTGAATGATGATATGCAAACTGATAAAAGAGATCCTCAGGCCATGACATGGTGTTCTCGTGCCATGAAGATGGTGCCTCCGAACCATGATGCCTTTGAATGATGATATGCAAACTGATAAAAGAGATCCTCAGGCCATGACATGGTGTTCTCGTGCCATGAAGATGGTGCCTCCGAACCATGATGCCTTTGAATGATGATATGCAAACTGATAAAAGAGATCCTCAGGCCATGACATGGTGTTCTCGTGCCATGAAGATGGTGCCTCCGAACGATGACGCCTTTGGATATGTTTGGCGATATTTCAGCCCATGAAGATGCAATGGTATGATGCTAACAAGATAGAGCTTAGTCTTGCAAATTAAAGGGCCAGAGCTTAGCCCGAAAGGAAAGCGAAGTAAATAATGCTAAAGGTGGCGGTTGCTTTTTGAAAAGTAAATGGGAGGCAGCGTTTAGACTCGAAAGGCAGAATGGTAGCCTTATGCAAATGCAGATGGAGGTAGAGCTTAACCTCGGAAGGCAAAAAGGTAGCATTATGCAAGATGCGAATGCAGATGGAGACAACGTTTAGTCTCGGAAGGCAGAATGGTAGCCTTATGCAAATGCAGATGGAGGTAGAGCTTAACCTCGGAAGGCAAAAAGGTAGCATTATGCAAGATGCGAATGCAGATGGAGACAACGTTTAGTCTCGGAAGGCAGAATGGTAGCCTTATGCAAGTTTGAAGGCAGAATAGTATCCTTATGCAATGCAGAATGCAGATGGAGACAACGTTTAGTCTCGGAAGGTAGAATGGTAGCCTTACGCAAGTTGGAAGACAGAATAGTAGCCTTATGCAATGCAGATGGAGGTAGCGTTTAACCTCGGAAGGCACAATAGTAGCCTTATGCAAGTTGGAAGGAAGAATAGTAGCCATATGCAATGCAGATGGAGGTAGCATTTAACCTCGTAAGGCACAATGTTAGCCTTATGCAATGAATAAAATGACAGTAGGAATTCTTAGCTGGTGATAAATTGTGGCACTGTGATTGTTGTGAGTATTATGATAATTGAAGCATCGTTTGTGCTGATAATAAATGTCGGCATATGCGACGAGTTTGAGAAGTGCGTCTTTGAACAATATATGTCCTTCTGGCGGATAATATGTTTTTTGGGCCTTTGCAATCTTCATGCCTGCATATGTAAGGGGAAAGGTTAGTTCGCATTCCCGCTAGCTTTACTTGACTTTCTCGCTTGATCATGATGATATTGTATGTATCATTGGGGTAGCGTTTGCTAAACACACTGTTTCAAAAAATAAATATGCATGATTTTGTAAAAGTATAATTTAAGCATATAATCTAAAATAGATTTAGATGAACCGAAAACCGTGAAACGGTTCGAGACATTGCGACCTCTCCTGCCACGGAATTTTGAGGGTCCTCCTAAAAATTCTGCCCCAGTTTGATGGGTGAATACTTCTGACTGTTGCCCACGCGGCGATTGGCTGAACTTGCTTCCCCAGTTTCCAATTGTGGGAGAAATGAGATTTTTAATGAATTGTGACTGAACCCATAGGGCTACCTACATATCCCCTCTTAAACGGGAATCAAGTCAGGCGTACTTCAATTTACATTGTTGATAAAAGCATAAAGAGTTACACATAGTAGCATTTGACTGCATCTGAATTGATTGGTTTCGGCCAACCTTCTCCGTCCATTTTTGCAAGTATGAGTGCTCCTCCTATTAACACCCTATGAACCATGTACGGACCCTGCCAGTTGGGAGAGAATTTCCCCTTGGTTTCATCTTGATGTGGAAAGATTTTCTTTAACACCAGATGACCTGGTGTGAATCGTCTCGGCTTGACTTTCTTGTTGAAGGCTCTGGTCATTCTGTTCTGATATAGTTGACCATGACAGACTGCATTCATTCTTTCCGTCTATGAGGGCTAGTTGCTCATAACGGCTTCTTACCCATTCTGCGTCGCTGAGCTCAGCCTCTTGTATAATCCTTAGAGACGGAATTTTGACTTCAGCCGGAATAACAGCCTCTGTACCGTAAACCAGCATATAGGGGGTTGCCCCGGTTGATGTGCGGACTGGTGCGGTATCCCAATAGGGAAAATGATAACTTTTTGTGCCACTTCATGTGCTTTTCTATTATCCTCCTTAATATTTTCTTGATGTTCTTGTTGGCGGCTTCTACAGCTCCATTCATTTGCGGTCTGTATGATGTGGAATTCTTGTGCTTAATCTTGAAGGTTTCACACATGGATTTCATCAAGCCACTGTTGAGATTGGAACCATTACCGGTGATGATCGACTCCGGAACTCCGAATCGGCAAACAATGCGGTCGCGGACGAAGTCAGCCACGATTTTCTTAGTAACTGCTTTATAGGAGGCTGCTTCGACCCATTTAGTGAAGTAATCAATGGCGACCAAAATGAACCTGTGTCCGTTGGAGGCGGCAAGCTCGATTGATCCAATAACATCCATGCCTGAGGCGGCGAACGGCCATGGTGAACTTGTTGCATTAAGCTCACATGCAGGTACCTTTATCATATCTCCATGTATCTGAAAACGATGGCACTTTCGGACATACTAGATGCAGTCCGTCTCCATAGTCATCCAAAAGTAACCAGCTCGGAGTATCTTCCTCGCTAGAACAAAACCTTCATATGTGGACCGCAGGTCCCAGCTTGAATTTCTTCCAGTAGTTTTGATGCTTCTTTTGCGTCGACACACCTTAATAATCCCAAGTCGGGAGTCCTCCTATACAGGATTCCTCCGCTGTGAAAGAAGTTGTTAGACAACCTCCGAAATGTGTGTTTCTGAGTATGATTTGTAAGCCCTGGGTACTCTCCTTTGACAAATATTCCTTGATGTCATGAAACCAAGGTTTTTCGTCTGCTTATTCTTCGACAGGGGCATAGTATGATGGCTGATTGTGGACCTTCACTGGAATGGAATCAATGAAATTCTTGTCTGGATGTTGAATCATAGAGAACAGAGTAGCCAATGCATCGACGAACTCGTTCTGGATTTTGGGGACGTGCCGAAATTCTATCTTTGTGAACCTCTTTCTTAATTCCTGTACGTGATGCAGATATGGTAGTATTTTGGAATTCTTGGTTTCCCATTCTCCTTGTACTTGTGTACCAATAAGTCTGAATCTCCGATCACTAATAGCTCTTGGACGTTCATATCAATGGCCATGTTGAGCCCTAAGATACATGCTTCATACTCTACCATATTGTTGGTGCAGGGGAACCTTATCTTGGCGGATACCGGATAATGCTGACCGATTTCCGATATTAAGACTGCTCCAATGCCGACTCCTTTGAAGTTTGCTGCTCCATCAAAGAACATCCTCCAACCGTCGTAGGATTCTGCAATGTCTTCTCCTACGAATGATACCTCCTCATCGTGGAAATACGTTTTTAGGGGTTCGTATTCTCCGTCCACAGGGTTCTCAGCGAGGTGGTCTGCCATTGCCTATCCCTTGACTACTTTCTGAGTTACATAAACAATGTCGAACTCGCTCAGCAGGATTTGCCACTTGGCTAGCTTGCCAGTGGGCATGGGCTTTTGAAAGATGTACTTCAAGGGATCCATCCTTGATATGAGATATGTGGTGTAGGCACAAAAGTAGTGCCTCAGCTTTTGAGCGATCCAAGTCAAAGCACAGCAGGTGCGTTCTAGAAGAGAATACCGAGCCTCATACGGAGTGAACTTCTTGTTGAGGTAATAAATAGCTTGCTCTTTCCTTCCTGTTTCATCATGTTTCCCCAGAACGCAACCGAAATCTCCATCTAATATGGCAAGGTAGAGTAACAGAGGTCTACCTGGCTTAGGCGGTACTAGGACTGGTGGCGTTGACAAATATTCCTTGATTCTATCGAAAGCCTTTGGGCACTCATCGGTCCATTTGGTTGCAGCGTCCTTCTTCAGCATCTTGAAGATCGGCTCACATATGACTGTAGATTGTGCTATAAACCGGCTGATGTAATTAAGCCTTCCCAAGAAGCTCATCACATCTTTCTTGTTCCTAGGTGGTGGAATTCTTGAATGGCTTTGACCTTTGACGGATCCAATTCTATTCCCCGGTGGCTCACAATAAATCCCAGCAACTTCCCAGCAGGAACCCCGAATGCACATTTCGCGGTATTCAGCTTCAGATTGTATTTTCGCAACCTATTGAAGAACTTCCTCAAGTCTTCTATGTGATCAGTGGATTTCTTGGACTTGATAATAACATCATCCACGTATACCTCGATCTCCTTGTGAATCATGTCGTGGAATATGGTGGTCATAACCCTCATGTAGGTGGCCCCTGCATTCTTCAGGCCGAATGGCATCATCTTGTAACAGTACACTCCCCACGGCGTAATGAAAGCCGTTTTCTCAGCATCTTCCTCATCCATCCAATTCTGGTGATAACCAGCGAAGCAATCCACGAATGATTGTAGTTCATGCTTGGTGCAATTGTCAATCAGGAAGTGTATATTTGGCAAAGGGAAGTCGTCTTTCGGACTGGCCCAGTTGAGATCCCGGTAGTCGACACAGACTATGACCTTCCCGTCCTTCTTCAGCACAGGCACGATGTTGGCTAACCATGTCGGGTACTCAACTACCATGAGAACTTTGGCGTTGATCTGCTTGGTAACTTCTTCCTTGATTTTCAAACTCATATCAGGTTTGAATTTTCTGAGCTTTTGCTTTACCGGTGGACACATTGGATTGGTTGGCAGTTTGTGAGACACAATAGACGTACTTAGACCAGTCATGTCATCATACGACCAGGCGAAGATGTCCTTATATTCCTTCAGAAACTCTGTGTATTCTTTCTTTTTTGACGGTGACAGATGAATGCTGATCCGTGTTTCTTTGACATTTTCTAAATTTCCCAGGTTGATAACCTCAGTATCGTCCAGGTTGGACTTAGGTCTGTTCTCAAAGTTTTCAACTTCTTTGACAATCTCGTCGGGTATATCATCTTCCTCTGAATCGATGTTCGTTTGATGTGTTGTCTCATTGCATGTCACTGTCATTGGTTCATCAAGACAAGTAATAGTAATGTTGTATATATAAAGTAGTGAGAGAAAACAACAGTAATAAATATTGATTCATAAAACTTAAAAGTGATTTTGAGAAATTGAATAAATGTTTTGAACATTGAATATCTTATTGCAGGAATTGAAAATGCGAAAAGAAAATCATTTAGTAAAAAAGACAATGAACACTGCTTGTTTTAGCCTTGCTACCCCGAGGCTCGTCGGGATTTGGTTGTCCTGGTAGACTAGTTCTTGAGATATGTCCCCTTTCTTACAGTCTGTATGAAAGGGCCTTCCTCCCCCTCCTCCTCGAGAATAACACAACAGTCCATGTCACTGTCCTCCAGGAACAAATTCCTCAATGCGGCGAATGCTTCCTCTTCGTCTGACCCATAAATAATGTCAGCCTGTTGGAAGGTCTGCTCCAGATGTGGTATCAACTGCTCCAGTGGGTAATAAGGACCGCGCCAAGGTGGTGACCAATCGTTGTACTCTTTCCAAGTGTAGTCGTATCCCAGGCCGAAAGTGGTGCCATGGCTTTTGATCTTGATAGGTTGGAGATTCCTTGAAGATTCTTGTCGAGCCCTTTGCCAGGATCGTACCCATTTCAATTTAGTATACTCTCGATCTTGCTATCCCACCATTTATCCTTATCGATGGCATTGACCCGTTCAATATGGTGGTAAGTTTCTCCACCCAACTTTCTTCTTCCTCCAATCACCGGAATAGTCTGGCGATTGTAAATAGGGTTGCTACCGTCACCATGAATAATCACCTCTTGGTGGTTCCACTCGAACTTCACTGCCTGATGTAAGTGTTGATTCTACGGCCCCAGCAGCATGGATCCATGGTCGTCCCAATAATAGATTGTAGGATGCTGGCACATCTATCACCTGGAAGTCAACCTCGAACCAGGCTGGTCCCATTTGCAAGCATAGGCTTATCTCACCAATGGTGGAACTTTGAGATCCATCGAAAGCTTTCACATTGATTGCTCCATCCTTTATCTCATGCAGACCCTTACCCAATTTCATGAGCGTTATCAACGGGAAAATGTTAAGACTGGATTCTCCATCGATCAAGATTCTCATGATGAAATAATCTTCGCATTGCACGGTGATGTGCAGTGCTTTGTTGTGCCCCAATCCTTCAGGTGGTAACTCATCTTCATGGAAGGTGATCTTGTGACTTTCCAACACCTGGCCCACCATATTGGCCATTTCCTTACTAGTTATGTTGTTTGGTACATACGCTTCACTCAATACCTTCAACAGAGCACTTCGGTGTGTCTCGGAATTTTGCAGTAAAGAGAAGATGGATATTTGTGTTGGCGTCTTGTTCAGCTGGTCGATGACCGAATTCTCCTTAGCCTATACTTTCCTCCAAAGGTCATCTGGACCTGTCTCAATAAGGGGAGACTGGTTGGCAGCCTGCTTTCTTGATTCGACCAAATGATCAGGGGTATAGACCCTACCAGTTCTCCTCATACCCTGTGCTGCGACAGCTTCCTCAGTTTTGACCTTGCCTTTCCTTCTCGCCTCGGCGGTATAATCCCACGGGATAGCATCGGTATAGAAGGGTGGCGAGGTTGACATTGCCACTAGAATTGGTGCGGCTATCCTTACTTTAAATGGAAAACGTATCTTGGGTGGCAAGACTGCGACCCCAAATGGTGCGGGTGCATTTGCCGGAGATATGAACTCGACTTCAATTGGTACTGGTGTCTTTGCGGGTGGCGCTGCTTCAAACTCAAAAGGTATGGACATATTTACCTCAGCATCCCCAGATGGTTGAATCTGGACTATGATCGGGTTGAGAGTGATTGTTGGTTTCTTTGGGTCATCGCCTTCTGCGATCAACTCGATTGATCCCTCGGGATCCCAGTTATCTTCTATTTCGATCATGTGGATACCTCCACCCTTATGGTCTGACAGAGGATTGTTGTGGACGTTTGGAGCGGGGTCTTTCGCCACAATAATCTTATTATCAATGAGGGCTTGTATCTTGTCCTTCAGAGAGCGGCATTCATCGATGGTGTGCCCCTTCATGCCGTAATGGTATGCACAGGATTTGTTTGGGTTAACCCACTGAGAAGGGTTCTCAGGGGTGGCAGCAGGGATAGGCGTGACGTAACCAGCAGCTTTGAGTTTCTCATACAGCTGGTCAATGGGTTCAGCTATGGCGGTGTACTACTTTGGAGGGCGGTGATCAAAATTGGAATGAGGTCTAGGGAAGTTTTGGCGTGCAGGGGGTGATTGGTAATGGGATGCCTGGGAATTATAAGTGTGGTAGACAGGAGCGGGTTGTGAGTATCTGGGCAAAGTAGGTTGATATGTGGGTGGTGGAACTTGGTAGAAAGGTGGTGGAGCTTGGTAAGAAGGCGAGGGTGCTTGGTAATTCGGGGTTGGCTGGTATGTGAGTTGAGGTGTTGGATAGATTTGGTATTTGAGTGGGGATTTGGCTCTTTGTGCAACCATTACAGCTCCCACGTCTCCTTTCTTAGACACACCACCGAACTGTAAAGCCTTGTTTGTAGCTTGCAAGGCTTCAAAATTCGTGACCATACCGCTCTTAATACCTTCTTCGATCCGCTCCCCTAATTTGATAATGTCGGAGAATTTGTGATTCTCAATCATCATTAACCGTTCATAATACTACGGGTCCTGGGTCCGGACAAAGAACTTGTTCATCTCCTCCTCTTCTAAAGAAGGTCTGACTTTAGCAGCTTCGGACCTCCAGCGAGTGTCATACTCACGAAAGGTCTCCGTGGGTTTCTTCTTCAGATTCTGGATATAGAACACATCTAGTGCGTTCTCTGTGTTTAATCTAAACCTGTCCATAAAGTCAGTTGCCATACCTACCCAGTTGGACCATTTCTTGGGGTCTTGGCTGATGTACCAAGATAGTGCATCTCCCTTCAAACTCCTCATGAACAGCTTCATGCGGATCCTTTCATTCTTTCCCATGCCAACTAGCTTGTCACAATAGGTCCTTAGATGGACCCTTGGATCATCAGTACCGTCAAACATTTCAAACTTCGGAGGTTTGTACCCCTCGGGCAGTTCGACATCAGGTTGTATACAGAGGTCTTCATAATTCAACCCTTCAATTCCCTTGGTTCCTTCAACACACTGAGGTCTGCATGTCAGGTTCCCGAATGTCACAGCGACGTTCTTGATGAGCAGGTCCTTTTCATCAGACTCGGATGGGTATGGGATAGGTGGAGTGGAATGGGTCACGGTTTCCACATAGATGGGATTTTGGAAATGGTCCTTTGTGGGGTTCTGAGGTTCTGGGATAAGTAATGGAGTGTTGTTTGAAGTGTGGCAAGTATTGCATTGTGTTGGGAGAGTTTGGTTCTTTGGCGGAGTGGCGTGATGATGAGGTGCGGGATGGTTTTGTTGCCTTGGGATATTCTGTGGAGGTGTAGGGTTTTGAGCATTTGGAAAGTTGACGTCTGGGACGTTGAGGGAAAATGACAGGTTGGCCAGATTCCGGACCTGGTCGAGTTCTTCTTGGAATTTCAGTAATTTCTGTTCAAGTGGTGACATGTTTTCATTCAGGACCTGAATACCCCGGCCATCAGCGGCCTCTATTTGTTCAACCATATTTTCCTTCTTGATACCGATGGATTCTGCCATCTTACTCTTGCCTTTGTTTCTGCCTTTAGGAGGACTAGGAGGAGGAGTAGGTGGAGGGCCATTGGATCTTGTGCGATAGGCTGATGAGGTCAGAATGCACGAACTAACCTTTGGGGAGGGGAATAATAAAGAAAAAGAAACAAAAACAAAAAGGTATCCAAGTCAATGAGGATCATGAAAAAGTATTGCATTATTTAAACACATAGTGCGGGAATGTAAAGCGTGTCCTAATTTGGGAACCTCTTTGTGTCCGAGGTAGGACTAGCGACAAATTGATATGGAGAACTTAGAATGTTAAATGCCTCATTTTATTGATAAGAAAAATAGACAAACCCCAAAACGACACTAACTGAACAAAAAATGAAAGACATTAATGGTCATTGGCCTTATTACATCAATAGAGAAAACAAAGACATTCCTATCTACTTGGTCCCAGAAGGACCTTCCCCGGATTCGGCATTCCTGTTTCCCTCGATCAGCTTTCCCAGCTCGCGAAGTCCCAGCAACAGGTATGCTCTGGCTAGATGTCCTCCTTCAGTTCCCTCAGCCCTTTGACAATCTTTGACCCTTTTGATGAGTTTCTCCTCCAGCTCGACTATACCTCGTTCCAAGTATCCCAACCTCTTATTGGTACTGATAGCCATGTATTTCCACTCCTCGATAAGCTTCTTGTTAGATTCATGTATTTTGTGGTGGTCATCCTCATATTCACAGATCCTTTTGCGCAACTGGTTGAACTTGACTTGCGCTTCAGCCCTTTCATCTATAACCATGTGGCCTTGGACGTACCCTGGCTTGCTCTGACCACTCAGATCCTCTTCTAACCAACCAAGATAGAATGGGGTACAACCGGCACGATACCTATCTGGCTCGATGGTGTCTTTCTCAAGTATAATCTTGCAGTGCCATAGGTGCTGAGCTTGGCACTTGTGAGGACTGTCATCATTTTGAAAGTCTGCTCGAAGATGGATCATCTTCTTGACCTTAGGTATGACTTTCTTCCTACCTGCTTGCCTCATAACTCGGAGAGTATCTCCCTCTTAAACCAATCAGTATCATAAACGATGCATCTCGAGATCAAATGACGAACTCATCTATCGAAAACCACTCAAACATCCATTGGACCTGTTCTTCGGTCAAGTTACCAAAGAGCTCAACCCATCCTTCGGCATTCTCAGGCTGAGCAAACATGTCGGGGATATAGTTCATTCGCTTTGGGTGATGGAAAGCGATGTGGTCATCCCAAATTCTTCGATGAATGTCTTGTCGGTATTCGCCTCTTTGGAGATGCTCCATGAGCCAGAGTTGAAGTAATAAATTGCAACCTTCAAAATGTTTTTCTCCTCGTTGACATATTTCCAAGGCCCGATATATGTCTGCAATGATCATGGGTATGATGCTGAAGTCTTGCCCATCAATCCCTTCCATTAATGTCTTAGTTACCATGGCCAGTCTGGTATGGATTCTCTCCTTCTTCATCGGGAACACGATCAACCCCAAAAAAGAAAACCATGAAGACGAACACTCGACGATGGATATATCCCAGGGAGGTGATAGAAAACTCGTCATGGTAGGTACGGTATGATTTGTTGTGGTCGTTCCTTTCGTACAAATAGTCAAAAGGAATGTACGACTCCTTCAAGCATACCCGTTCTGCATTCTTCTTCAGACATATCATCTTAAGGAAACCCTTGCCTGTGCGGTTCTCAGGCATCAGCAACCCCGGAGTTTCCCACACCAAGTTGGCCAGCCCTCCTATCTCTTCTATCAAAGGTGTCATTTCAATATTCCCAAAGCGGAACACGGACCTCTCGCGATCCCAAAACAAAGTAGCAGCCTCTATTATCATTTTGTTAGGCCAGATTTCTAGGAGAGATGGCAGGTTGCCCAGGTGTTTTCTGACGATAGCTTTGTCGCTAGAATGTAGGTCCTCCCACCAACTCATCAGTCTTGGGTGGATATTGGAGACCATGCCGAATCTGGGGACCTCGTGCCTCATTTTTCTGCAAAGCAAATAAGTTTAGCCCTTAGCCCTACCAGACTCGACTATTTAACGTCAATAATTAGCAAGAAGCATTTAGTTCTCCAAATAAATGCACAGAACGTGAGGGTGTCCGTTTGGGTTTAGAGAAACCCGGTGGACTTTTGGATAAGGCCATCTTAAAAGTTATCGTGCGGACGACACTTCAGCTTGACTAGGTTTGACCATGATGCATGCAATAATACAACAGAGTAAGGTTTCTATGGGGATTTAGACTGGTACCCTTGAGCGAACAACTCAAGGGGGAAGGCACGGAACTGTCGACTGCACCGTTAATCGACTAGTTTTACCGCAAATAAGCCTTTCCGAATTTATGGGGATAATAATACAGGAAGAGCGCAACCACTCATCAAAGTTGCTATAGTATTTTTTTTGGCACAAGTGGAGTATGAATGTTGAGCATGATTATGCAATAATAAGCATTAAAACAGATTGTCATGTATTTGCACGTTAAGGAAAGGGGTAAATGCAACAGTTATGATTTAAAGCAGTTACAAAGGAAAACAAAGAGACATGTCAGTTTCGTTTTGTGAAATAAATACTTGAAAGAAATAAACAACTAATTGCACGTAGCAGGGAAGAGGAAATGGTGCAAGTATTTAAACAAATAAAGGCACAAATTCACGAAACAATTTGCAATGGTAAAAGCCTATAATCCCCAGCAGAGTTGCCATGCTGTCGCGCCCCCTTTTTTTCCCTTGCGGAGAGATACGGGTGCAGGACATTTGGGTAGAGGCAACTCTTTCCTTTTGGTAAAGGGAGTTTGCATATTTTGGAGAGTCGCCACCTAATAATTTTAACGGTGCGTTAGGGCACCTAAGGGGTTCAATCATGACTACGTTACTAACCAGATATTGGGTAAAGGCTTGAAATTATCCCAAGGGGAAGGTTTTAGGCACCCCTCAAGATCCACAAGTGTGGTTCCCGGCCAAATAGTTTTCGTGAATTTGTACAGTTAGAAAATAACAAGTAAAGGGCTCAAGTAAGAGAGGATTTCAAATATTAAGCAAGCAAGTGTTAAAATTATCAAGTTTTTGAAAAGAATTATAATATAACATTTAAGGGAAAGGTATCCTAGGTTTAAAAAAATACGGATCACATCAATGCAATACCCGATAGACACTTCTCGAAGAGGAGCTACACGTGGTATTAGCGCATCGGTCATCATATCCATATTCTACCCTTTCCCACCCTGTGAAGGTAATTAAAGCGCGTGTTAGTCACGAACTCTATTGCATGTTATTACCCATCCCATCCTATCAGTCCCGGAGGAGATTAGGACTACTATCCTAAAAGGGAGGTACTAGGCTGACCCTCAGGTTTAAAGGTAAAGATTCTAAAGCGACAAACAAGAACACTTAGGACTGCAATGAATGGGAAGCACATAGTAGCATATAAGAGGCTCAAGTTCACCTCCACAGATTATGCATATAATTAGCACGACTCAAACACATGTAAGGGCGGTATTAATTTCAGAATCCTAAAGCATGATATCTAGGTGAGTCCAGAATGCAATAGAGAAGCAGATTTGTTGCATAATTCAAAGAGGGAATCCTAATCAGTTTTTGCCTACTAATTTTAAACACGTTGATAGTTAAGCAGCATATATATAAGTATATTTCCAGTTTTAACAAATTTAGCACCTAAGCTAGGCGTGAGACAACGTATCCGTTATTAGAATTACTTAGAGGAAAACTGTTTGAGTTGTATTACTAAACATGTTGTCCTAGATGTTCAGATTTCAGGAATATTACCAACTGTGTGAGTCTGTTTTTATCAGTAATTAAGCTAGAGATGCCTAAGAGAATATGAATGCAATTCTAAAGGCATGATATCAAATGCACAGAAAATGCAGAGTGATGTACATGCAGGACCTAACAAGGATATTGTAAATGCATAAATATTTCAATGCTTTCAGAATATGTAGAAGATGTAAAAATGACCTATTTATTAGTGTTGTATCTATCCTAAGGCAGGATATCTAAGTGTACATGTCAATTCATAACGTAACGTAAAGTAATAGTTATTAACATGTTTTAACACAGGATTTTCTAAGTGATATAAGGATGAACATGCTGAAACAGTGTACATGGGACCTAAGGAATAGGATTTTTAATGCATGGATGTGAACCTACACATGATCTCTATTGCGCAGATAAGAAATAAAAGCCTAAACATGGTTTCTATCCTTGTAATAACTAAGCATGCATAGTTACCCCTTCCATTTCACTATCCAGCCCCCATGAGTTGTTTACAAATTATTACGTACCAGGAATTATGAATTACATAACCATAGAGAAAATAAGAAGTTATTCTATAGGGAGCTTTCTCTTAGGCCCAAATCCTCCAAACCTCATTGCCATATGGTGTTTTAAAGCCTTTTCACAGTCCGGGTGTGTCAAAGTTCCCTAAGGATCTCAAGGGATCCCAGGCAATGCTCACACCCAGACTTGGTAACCAAGAGTGGAACATATGCAGAGTGGAACATATGCAGTGTGGAAATACCATCCTCAGTGTGTCAGAGTTCAGAAGGAGCTCAAGGGTCCCAAAGCAGTGCTCATACTGAGGGGGGAGAACTTAAGGTCTAAGAATCAAGTGAAGTGCAGGAGATAGGTTTGAAAAGATTTTTAGTAGAAAACAATGTTAAAAGGGACTTGTTTGAAATAGTTTTGAAAATAAGAGGGAGTAAAACATATTTGAGAAGAGTAAGGCAATTAGAAGCCCAGACATAGAGCCAAACAGATTCAGTAACACTCACAGAACCAAGATAGATTCAACACACAAGTCTTTACACAGGGGCAATGTGGATTGGGATACATAGAGCACATACATGATGAATACCTAACAGGCAGAAGCCTTGCAAATTGGTACAGGCAGTGGGACACAGACTTAGGAATGGTCACACAAATAGATATGCTTAGAGTATAGGACCAACATAGAATCAGATTTAGAGGGAGTATTGGGAGAGGGTAGGACATGATTGCACATGGGTTTAAGAAACAGTTAAGAATATAGCATGTATTAAGTAACATATAGTGCAATTACAATATCCTAGGGATCACATGCTGAGACTATATGGGAGGGGATACCAAGAACTAAACAACATAATATACCCAGCTAGTTGCAAGTAGGACAACACCACCATGAATAAAAGAAAATCAGAAGCAAGATGAATCGTAGTAACCAGAGACACATGTTGTGTTGGGGACTTCAAATATAAATTGGAAACATACCAGTTGAAGATAGAAAGCACAGAGTAAGGAATAAGCAAACAACACAACTAGTCTTGGCTTTCAGCCGACTAGTAACAACAGACAATCAATAGGAGCAATAGAGTGTATTTGTGTGAGCAAGAGAGTGTAGAACAAGGTCTCTGTTCGTCCTTTGTGCTAATGAGAGACTAAGGTACTTATAGTTTTAAAACAGGCAGAAGAATAAGGTAAAAAATAATAATTCAACAGTAATTATAGAAATATACCAATTAGAATCAGATCAATTGCGATGACTTCCTTTAATTAAAGAGTTTAAGATTCAAACGGTAATAAGCAATGCTAAATAACAGGTCTCATGGAACCCATGTTACCGTTATTGTGCTGCAGGTGGGGTGGTCTGTAAGGTTGAACCTGCTGACCCCAATTCTGACCTCCCTATCTCTGACCTCGATAATTAGACACATAGTTCATGTCTTCCGGATAGGGAGCTTGATTGCAGTCTGCATTCCAGTGATTACCAATAGGTTGACTTACGCAATATGTGCATAATCTCCCATTGGTAGTGTCTACAATATGAACCTGTTGCTTCACACCTGATTCCTCAACCTTCTTTGTGAGAATACTCATCTGAGTCATCAATGTAGCCATGTTCTCAGCCATAGTGTTAGATGGGTCTAATAGCACTGAGTGAACAATTGGGGTGATAGGTGCACCCCTAGTGGTCCACCCTGAATTTTGTGCCATAGTGTCAAGTAAGCTCTGGCACTCTCTCCATGTCTTGCTGAGATACGCTCCACCTGCTGATGCATCTACATTGTCTTTCACACTATCAGCTAGCCCCATATAGAACCTTTGCCCTAACATCTGCTCAGGAATACCATGATGTGGGCAAATAACCAGCATCCCTTTAAATCTCTCCCATGTCTCTTGCAGCGTTTCCATGGGCTTCTGTCTGAAACTGATTATCTCATCGATCTGCTGTGTTGTCTTGTTGGGTGGATGAAATTTTCCCAAAAATTGCTTGACCAATTCCTCCCATGTAGTAATAGAATTGATTGGGAGGGAATTCAGCCAAGTCTGAGCAACACCTGTTACCGAGAACGGAAACAATAACAGTCTTAGTGCTTCCGGGGTAACATTCGGTTGTCGTTGGGTTTTGCATATGGACAGGAAGTTCTTCAAATGTTGCTGAGGGTCCTCGGCATATGACCCCGAAAATATCCCCTTATTCTACAACAAATGCAGCATATTATCCGTGATCTGAAAAGACTCTGCTTCAATCTGAGGGACCACAATCGTGGTTGCTAAGTTATCAGTTGTGGGTTACGCCCAGTCATATAGTGGCGCCTCAGGTGCAATGGGCGCCTGAGGCGCAGCATTTTTGGCTGCAGGGTTGAACAGCCCATCACCAATAACCTCACCATCAATATTAACTCTGTTGTTCGGTTCTGCCATATCAAATTCTATTGGTTCAATGTTTGTCTATCGTTTGCTTCTACGATTGGCTCTGTTCACGACCCTGAAAACTTTTTCGGGGTCTGGTAAAGCTTCAACAACGTCACCAGTTCTCAAAGAGTTCCTAGGCATGCACCTATACCACCAGTTCAACAAACGTAGAAATTCAATAAATGAGTGAAATCAAAGAAACTTGACTATAATTAAGAATTTTTGTATTTTTCTTCAACTATCCTTGATAATACCGTTAATTCCCCGGCAACGGCGCCAAAATTTGATCACGCTCAACTATTTCTAATGAAAGACTACGCGGGCGTTGCAAATATAACCTGGGGTATTATGCCCAGAGTCGATCCCACAGGGAGTTAACGTATCAAGAAAAGCCGCTTCAAAGTACTAAATTCTTACTTAATCAACTTCCGCAACTTAATGAATAATAAGAGATGTTGTAATTGCTATTATCGTTAACCAAAATGATAAACTAGGATTAAATAACAAGTAGATGTAAGCTATTGGAATAAAGGTCTAAGGCAGTGGTTTCCCCCGTTGGTTCTTTCCCTAGTTGTATGTTCCTATATCTTTGATTTGGTTGTCTCTATCAATCATGAACTCTCCAGTTATCGTAAATCTTTCTCAAGCATTTATGACAATTTACTAGACGCACTCTCTCGAGCTACGCTAGCTATATTTGCATTACGGTTCACTTTAGATTGCACCCGAGGTATATTATCTCTAACCCAACCTCTAAACCCTCGGTTATGACTTTCGTCTATACTCCGGGAGTGGTGTTGTTCAACAACTACCTAAATATGCACTCTTTCTCAAGCAGATACATAATAAATAGGAACCGCTAGTTGAGGGCCCTTCAACTAACTACAATCAAAACGTAGTTGAACAAATAGAGATGAATAACCAACTCAAAACTATATTAACATGCCAACAA
>MDKH01226019.1:0-35341 GCA_005239495.1 Nicotiana undulata
TTGACCAGCCTTACATACTCAGTACTTTATTCGTACTGACGTCCTTTTATTTGTGGACGCTGCATGTCGTGCTGCAGATCCTGATAGACAGGTAGACACAGCTTTCCCACCATAATAGGCTTTCCAGTTCAGCGGTCATATGCGAGATCCCTTCTCCGGACTTGCCGTGGTCTTGGTATGCATTTTTGTTATAGATATTATGGGTATGTCGGGGCCCTGTTCCGGCAATGTTGCATTACTTATTCTCCTTTAGAGGCTCATAGACAGGTGTCAACTCATGTATAGTTTTGTATGCCTTGTTGGATAATTTTGTTGTATAGTCTTTCATGGCAGCATTGTAGCTCATACCTTTTATGTAGTTTCTTAGCAATCTTGTCATCCCATGTGATGTATGTTCATGATCAATATCTACCATTTATATTGATCTCGTTATCCCGTAAAGATAATAAGAAGGTTAGATAAAATGTACGTTGGTGCTCAGCAAGTATGGCCCGGGTGCTAGTCATGATCCTCCAGTTTGGGTCGTGACAAAATATTAGTACTCCCCTAAAGGGAGAATATGGAGTGATGTG
This sequence comes from Nicotiana undulata, assembly GCA_005239495.1. Lineage (NCBI taxonomy): Eukaryota > Viridiplantae > Streptophyta > Magnoliopsida > Solanales > Solanaceae > Nicotiana > Nicotiana undulata. Next base: position 573 of record MDKH01226019.1, read on the forward strand.
GCATTAAGTCAGAATTAAGTGGTTCTAGTAACTATGGAATGGTAAAGGAAGCATGCGATAAAAATAAGAAGGGATGAGATTGCACTTATTCAAATCCTACAGATAGGCTACGATTGTAGAACATTATGCAAGCACGACGTCAAGGAGAGGAAGTAAGAGTTCCTGCCTGAGATGTTATTGATAGATAAGGAGTCAGTGTGAGATGTAAGTTAACACAAAGGAAATAACCCAAGAATGATTACGCGGAATATTGATATGATAATGGGGCAACGAGTGGTTAGTAGTTGATTCAAGAAGAGCCTAGTTATGGCTAGATAAGAGGATACAGACAAATCAACAGATCGTGCAAGATAAACATAGTAAAACCTAGTATAGTGAATTCAACCTCGCAGTTATGATATTGTAATACTTGAGATATATTCAGATATGAGTTGGGGTAGTTAAAGATACCGTATGAGTGTTACAAAAATAAAAAAGAATGCCACTCGGAAGACAGTCAAAATATCAGTTCGGAAGCAACCCTACAAGCACAAGGGCGTGGAGATAAGTAACTGCGGATAATTATAGGCAAAGAAAGACATCAAAAGGTCCGTCGAGTATACGATGTAATAAGCCCGTAGCTTTACAAGAGTCAGAGGGTCCTCCCTAAGTACTACAATGAAAGTCTAGCTGAGGAAATAAGGAAGAAGGCTTTAACTTAAACATAGTAACTTGAAGGAGAAATGGTCATGTAAAAACAGTCTCACTACAAAATTGTATGTGCACCAAAAGAAAGTGGCACCTACTGTGGCTAATGAATGAGAAGTAAAGTCAAAAATAATATTCGAGATCATATGAGTTGCACGAAATGTTCGCTATGCGTGGGAACTATGGTAAGCCAAGTATGCATGCAACAAGTGGAAGAATGACCAGGAAAAGCAATTGCTTGCAATTAAAGAAAGCTGAGATGGAACGAAAGGAATTATTCGATTAATGATCTAGAGTTAGTTATGTACGCACTTAATATTTTGGAGTATTATCCATGCATAATATATGTTAACGATCCTACAGCCGTATAAGACTCCAGTATAAGTTAAAAAAGAATGAATTGAGTCCAGGTCATAGACGAAGGATTGAATTGTTAAAATACTGTATCATGGATATTCCTCAGCGTCCATGAAGGGCTAAAGTAATAGCAAATACTAGAGATGGAGATAACTTAAGCCTACATAAAGGCCGATCAGAAGGAAGATGAAACTAAAGAGTTACATCAATGAAGTAAACAAGAATCTGATTATTGAACCCAAAGAGTTATAGACCTCGTGATTGAGAACATTGCAAAATTACTCTTAATATCATAGGTACATCTATGATGACCCTACGATAGATCCAGTTAGAAAAGTACCAGCCTCATAAGCAGTTAGTATGAATCTCCCACCAGATTGTATATGCACCGGAGGTGCAAGCATTATGATAGAGCTTTAAGTTGTCGATATGAATTATAACTATGTGGAAGGGAGGTCATGAAAAAGATAAAAGATGTGCTGCGAGATTTTAAGGCAAGTAAGGTAAAGGTGAATAGCGTATGAGATACTCAAGTGCAGAAGATTGTGAATAGTCAATACTTCAGATAGAGGTCTAGAAGCACTAGGATTCAGTATCCAGGAATGATAGCGGCGTTGTAAGTGGCATATCTTCCAATCGATGATTTCTAGGTATCAGAGGTCCAATTAAGAGAGTAAAGAAGAGTTAGAGATGATGTGATGTCTCGCGTGATATTCTAAAATCACACAAGGAAATCTGTGGTGCAAGCAAATTGAAGGAAGGTTGCGAGTAGTATAAATAGATATGTATAGGTCGCAAGCTGAAGTATAGTAAAGTGACAAGGTTTTAGGAAGCAAGGAGTAAGGATAAGAAAGGGTGAGTGAGAAGTTTACAAGAATGGATAAGTCCTCAGGATTAAGCTTATGAAAACAAGAGAGTTTATGGTTTCCCTAAGTTATAGAAAGCTAAATATAGCCTGAATGAACTCAAAGAAGTCTAAGGCTAGTAGAATTTAGAAAAGATGGAATGCTTCCCTGGATTAAAATACCCACATAAGGTGAGTCACATTAGGATGCTATGAAATACGATTATGGAAGTATAGCATCACCCCTAGGAGGGTCAGGAGAACCACTTCAAATGTTCGTCAATGCAACGTGAGCCCTAGTGATTACGTAAGAGGTTTCATGTTATTAGTGGTAGATTGTAGATCAATATTGAGGTGAATTGACAATGGATGGAAAAAAGTCACAAAGTACGATATGAGATTAGACCGTCATTCTTAAGATGAATAGTAATGAGGAAGCATTAAAGGACATAGATTTATACATATGGGATAAGCAACGAAAGTAACCTGGAGTTTTGCAGTAGACTTCAGTAAAGATAAATTGAGGTAAGAGTTATGGTTTAGTATGACCGACTTAGATGCAGTAAAGTCATGCGGATAGATAACCGAACCTATGAAATAAGATATAGCAATATTCATAAGTTTGACAAAGTACCGAGAGAAGAACTTCAGTATATCCATAGATGCCCAGAGCGACATCTTGTTAAGATCTGTATATGTTCACAAAGTGAGGCCTAGCGATTGGCTAAAAACTGGAAGAGAAAGGAAAGAAGAGTCGCATAGGCGCACTTACAAGGTCAGAGTCATACAGGCTGCATGATGGAAGATAGCAACAGTTACGAGATTGAAAGGATTACAACCACAAGTCGTGGCGTGAGAAAAAGGCCTAAAGGGGGGAATGCCCTAAACCTTGGATTTATTCACAGAACATTTGCCCATACGGCAAGGAAAGTACTAAAGTATTCGGAAGACATTGAATATGAAAATGATAAGTGCACATTCGAGGACGAATGTTCCATAGGGGGAATGCTGTTACACCCTACGTTTTCGTATGTAAAAGTATGCCATAAGTAAATCGATATAAGCTCGGAAATTAGATGTTATATCTCGCATTTTCGGACGTTAAAGTTTCATCGTAAGTTAATCAACACAATCTCAGGAATGCGATTATTTTGAGGTTATAAGAATTTATGCTATTTCAAAACAAGTGATAAGTAAATTCATGAAGGGGAGAGGGTAAGCGAATTGAAGAAAATGTGTTTCGTCGAAGTTTGAAATTTGGGATAAAATACGACCCGAGCTATAATACCCGGTATTTATGGACTAGTGCCATACAAGGTACCACATGACTATGGTAGTAAGGTGTATAAAGTATGTTAAAAGTGAGTAGTATTTTAAGTAATTATAGATAAGTCTCAATTATATGGATAATTGAGTAAGTGGATAAAGATATTTTTGGGGCTGCCACATGGCATTAAGCCAAGCCAAGTCGCACAAATGTGCATGTTGATTCAAAATAACTTAAATTACCACGTAAGGGTCATTTGGATAACTACCTTGGTTGGTGTCTTATGTGGGAGTGTAATTTAAGACCAGCATCAAGGAGCTAAAGCTACTTTAATATGATGACTCCACGTAAGGATGGATAATTTTCCAAGAAGTTTAAATGAATGGCTTAGAAAGGAAATGATTGACAATCTTATTTGCTTGTATGGTTTCTTATTTAATAACGTTGCTTGCAAAGACCAGCAATATTGGATACTCTAACGGAGGAATTCTCAAAAATGAATCATATGAATTTCATAACGCTACATCATTGTGAGACGCAATTCAGAGAGAGCACGATACAATCTTTCTCAGGAATATCATACGGATTTCCCCCTACTTCGATTCGCTGTTATGTGTTCTTCACAAAAGACGTGTGTTAGAGGAATTGTCAAGAGAATCGGTCCAGGTATGTTAGGGCTATCCCTTCTTTCCTTTTGGCATGATCCATACGATATAAACAAAATGAGCAAATGCACAACTTTCATAAATGACTCTATTCATAGAAATACTAGAGGTGATATGGGAAAAAGGTTACAACGATATATATGCACCACCACCTGAATCAGCTGGTATACGTTGATAATGTTGCCCACAGTGGCCGAGATGATATGATGGGATGCCCTCATAGGCTTGGTGATGTTATGAACGCATATACCCATGCATGGTATTACATTTTGTTGAACCAAGTCACTGCATGATTTTGAAGATTGACAAATGCCTACCCAGTTGAACCAGGTCCATCAGGGCAAACATTATCGAACAGACCCATTCGCACAAGAAACGTACATGCACATGAGATAAACATGATCTGTGAATTATATATGAACTAAGAGGTTGTCTCCTAAAGCTAAAAGGTTGCAAAGTGATAAGAAGAAAGAGTTCGAATTCAGCAAGGACAGAAACAATCGAGGAAGTTGAGATGAACACAAACTCTTCCACCAAGGAAGAGTTGCACTAGAATTGAACAACAACATCTCAACTACGGATTCTATAAATTGTTGAAGCATTCTTGCTGAAGAATTAATCGCACAAAGACATAAGTGAAACAAGAACTGAAAGCAAAATTACCAAAGCAATTTTGCAAGCAGAATCCTTGTGCGACACAAAAGCTACTTGAACCAGCTAGAAGAACCAGTTCCATCTGTTATCTTTTGAGTCTAGTTGGTTTGTAGTAGGTGATTAAATATTGTATCTTTCAGCTTTATTAGAAGCAATTGTAATAGGTACACATTGATCAAGTTAAAGTTAACTTGAAGTTTGTCGCAATTAGCTAGAGGCTAGTTTTCCACAAAGGGATTAGAGTTAGTCCTTAGGTTTACAAAAGAGTTTATTTTGTAAATGCTGTTTGGATCAGAGTTGTAGTGAAGAGTTTGGGAAAATCCTACTGGAAAGTAGGTCGTGGTTTTTTCACCTTTTGAGCCGGTGTTTTCCACGTAAAATTATTGTGTTCTTTAATTTCTGCAATTACTTTTTCGCAAACAGTAGAAGTTGGAACACCAAGAAGAACCAGATTCTTCTATAGAGACTGCACTCAAAAATTGGACACCACACAAATCACCCCCCCCCTCTTGTGTGGTATTGACGTATAAAACATCATATTTATACGCATATGCATGACATTATAAGTATTAAATGATTCATAGAGCTATTAAAATATACATGTTGAGTCTTTTACTCCATGTTTCTGTCATGTCTATTGTTTACTGATTTTCATTCCTTACATACTCGGTAAATTATTTGTACTGATGTGCCTTTTTCCTGGGGATGTTGAATTTCATGCCCGCAGGTCCCGATAGACAGGTTTTGAGCCCTCCAAGTAAGCTATCAGCTCAGCGGAAGGTGTTGGAGTGCTCCATTTTGCTCCGAAGTTACTTATTTGGTATGTTTAATTAGGACATGTATTGATTAATATAGCGGGGCCCAGTCCCGACCTTTATGTTACTTATGTACACTTAGAGGCTTGTAGACAGATGCCATGTATACATATACATGTATGGCCTTGACGACCTATATTTTATGTATATGATGGTTCACATTGGCCTTATTGGCCCATATGTCACGTGTATAAGTTTCTATATCAGGTTGAGTTGTTTTATGTCGAGTGATTCCTCATATTTTATTCTTCTTGCCTCATACGTCCTTCTGGCTCACTTACCCATAATGGTGTAATAAGAATGATATGTTACGTTGGTACTCAATTGAATAAGGCACCGTGTGCTCGTTACGGCCTATTTGTTTGGGCCGTGACACGAAGAAGGAAGAGGTAGTGTAGATAGAGGAGTTTTAGGAGAGCTTTCAGAAGCTCAAGACAACTTTGACTACAACCCTAGTATTGGTATTGACTACAGGTTTAGGGTCCTATACTATACAATGTGATGTGTCGCGAATACTTCATTTGAGTTGACTTCGGTCAAAATTTTGAGTAAATGGCCCCAAATTCGTATTTTGACGGTCCTTGTGAGTCCGTACCGTGATTTGGGACTTGGGCGTATGCCCAGAATCGAATTCGGAAGTCCTTAGCCAGAGATATCGGTCTTTGTCAAAATTTGAAGTTTAAGGCTTAATGAATTTGAAATATTTTACCAAAGCATAACATTTTGGATAACAGGTCCATTTTTGTTCAAGAACTCGATATGGGTAGAATACCATATTTATGACCTGTTTGTGAAATTTGATGAAAAACGGAGTTGGTTTGACGTGATTCAGACATCCAGTTGTAAAAATAGAAGTTTCAAAGTTTTTTTGAAAAATTTAATTTGATTTGGTGTTCAATTTGTAGTTTTAGGTGTTATTTTGGTGTTTTGATCGAGCGAGCGAGTTCGTATGATATTTTTAAACTTGTGTGCAAAGTTGGTTTAGAGCCATAGGGCTCGGTTGAGCTTCAGATAGGCTACATAGTGAATTGGACTTAGAACATTTGCTAGTGTCTGCAATTTCTGGGAATTGGCCTCTGATCTCGCAAATGCGAGATCAGAATTCGCATTTGCGAACATTTCCAGCTTCTGTCAGGCTCGCATTTGCGACCCATTTCTTCGCATTTGCGAAGAGATCCTGGGTCAGCCTAGGTCGCATTTGTGATCATAAGGTTGCATTTGCGATCTTCAGGTCGCATTTGCGGAAGGCCAGTGTCCGAATTTGCGAACAAAGCTTCACATTTGCGATGGGATCCGGGGAGGGAGATACTTCGCATTTGCGATCAATGGGTCGCAATTGCCGTCAAGTCAGTGTTCCCATTTGAGAACTTTTCATCACAAATGCGATTATTGCAGAGGTGTGGGAGTCTATGCAAATGCGATGGATTTCTCGCATTTGGGAAGCCCAGGTCGCAAATGCGACATCTGCAACTGAACAAAATATGACTTAGACGAGACTTTTGGTTTATTCCTCAAACTTTCGAAACCTAAAACCTTAGAGGCGAGTTTTCCAAGACTCTTTCTCCCCCAAATCATTGGTAAGTGATTCTAACCTATTTCCTTTCAATCTTTCACTACATTTCACAAGTTTTCAACTTAAATTCTAGAGTTTTCATGGTGGAATTGGGGGTTCTCGGTAGAAATTAGGGATTTGATAAATTGGAGATTTAGACCTCAAATTGAGTTCGGATTCAAAAACAAATCACATAATCGAGCTCGGGGGTGAATGGGTAATCGGATTTTGGTTCGAATTTCGTGTTTGGACCAAGGGGGCCCAAGTGTTGACCTTTCCAAAAATGGCCTAAATTGAATTCTTGCAATCGTGGGTACATCCTAAGGCTTAATTTGAATCGTTTGGTTGGCAATTTGCTAGATTCTATTTGTCCGGAGGCTTGTTTGAGAGGCAAGGCTGTGATTGAGTAGTGAGTGGTCTTTGGAGAGAGGTAAATGTGGTGTCTAACCTTGACTTGAGGGAATTAGGAACCCTCAAACTATTTGTTATATGAATTTCATGTGAGCGGCGTATATGTGAGGTGACAAGTGCTTATGCACCGCCAAATTATGTGTTTTCTTTGTTTCCCTCTTTTCTATATTACCTCTCTCCCTTTCTTAATTGTTACATGCTCTAATTGTGTTCCCATGCCTAATTGCTACTTGTTAGTCATTGTTTCCTCCTATTCATGGTATTAGTTCTTTCCATAGTTTCATAATCTCCTACTATTTTCTTAAGCTGGTTTATCTGTACCTTTTAGTTGTAAATTCTAAATTAGTCTCTCTATGTAGTACTATTTTATGTGAAACTTCATGGTGTACAAGTTTCCTATTTGTTTCGATTTGGTGTTTAGGAATTTTGAAGGGTTTAATGTGATTTAATTGTGAATTTATTGTGCGTACTGAGCACTTGATATTGATATGATGGGATCGGGTTGCATGCCGTAATAGGTGAAATAAGGGTGGTATATTGAGGTAGAATAAGGGTGAATCTATACTGTATGGTGGGAACGGGTTGCACGCCGCTACAAGTGTAATATGGGTGGATTGTTGTGGTGGTATAAGGGTGAACTATGATTATGATATTGTGATGTGGTGGAAACGGGTTGCGCGCCGCAACACTTTTATATATATTCATTGTTGTTTATGTAATTATGAGAAAATAAGGAAGGAATATGAGATGTACGGTGGGATCGGGTGGTGCGCCGCAACAACTTGTGTTTATGTTTTTTCCTGAGCTGTGTTAGCTTTATGGTATTCTCTTTTGCATAACGATTGGTAAATTCGGAATGCTGTTGGCTTATTTGTTGGAGCTGAGTTATTTATTGCAATTTACTGCTTTATTCTATTATGCATTTCCTTTACTGCCTTTATTATATATATATATATATATATATATATATATACATATTGCATACAAGCTGTAGTGAAGTGACCCGCCTTAGCCTCGTCACTACTTCATCAAGGTTAGGCTCGACACTTAGAAAGTACATGGGGTCGGTTGTACTCATACTACACTCTGCACTTCTTGTGAAGATTTTGGCATTAGTCCCAGCGGATCGAGAGGCGTAGCAGCTCGAACTGGTTCATTGGAGACTCAAGGTAGATCTGTTAGCGTTCGCAGACCTTGAAGTCCCCGTCTAGCTTTTCAGTTTTTACTATTTTCTTTTATTCGAACAGTTGTATTTCTTTCAGACTTCTACTTGTAGTAAATCCTAGAAGTTCTTGAATTGTGATTCCACATCGGGGTTGTAGTAAATATTGAGACTGTTATGTTATTCCGCACTCGCTTTAATTTGTTTAACCTTATTTGCTGTTATTTACTGAATTGAATAAGGACTGGTTTAATAATTCTCTAATGTTGGCTTGCCTAGCAAGTGAAATGTTAGGAGCCATATGGTCACGAAAGGTGGGAATTATGGGTCTTAACACAACTATTGTTCATGCCTTGAAGATTTGGCGGTACTATTTGTACGGTGTTCATTATGAGATTTACACCGATCATCGGATTTTGTAGAATCTGCTCAAGCAAAAGGATCTTAACTTGCATCAGCGTAGGTGGTTGGAGCTACTTAAGGACTATGATATCACAATTTTGTACCACCCGGGGAAGGTCAATGTGGTGGCCGGTGCTTTGAGTCGCCAGGCGGAGAGTTTTGGCATTTTAGCATATCTTCCAGCAGTAGAGAGGCCCTTAGTATTGGATGTTCAGGCCTTAGCCAGCCTATTTGTGAGATTGGATATTTCTAGGACGAGTCGAGTATTGGCTTGTGTGGTCTCTCAGTCTTTTATTTATGATTGTATTAGGGAACGTCAGTATGATGACCCCCATCTTCTTGTTCTTAAGGACACAGTCCAACACGGTGATGCTAAGTAGGTCACTATTGAGGATGATGGCGCATTGAGGATACATGGCAGGCTATGTGTGGACAATGTATATGGCTTGCATGAGTTGATTCTTCAGGAGGCTCATAGCTCGTGGTACTCCATTCATCTGGGTGCCTCGAAGATGCATCAGGACTTGAGGCAGCATTACTGGTGGAGGGGGATGAAGAAGGACATAGTGGTATGTGGATCGGTGCCTAAATTGCCAGCATGTGAAGTATGAGCATCAACGACCGGGTGGATTGCTTAAGAAGTTAGAGATTCCGGAGTAGAAATGGGAGTGGATCACTATGCATTTCGTTGTTGGACTCCCATGGACTGAGCAGAGATTTGATACAGTTTGGGTGATTCTGGATAGGCTGACCAAGTCAGCTTATTTCATTCATGTGTTGACTACATATTCTTCCGAGCAGCTGGCTCAAATCTACATCCGCGAGATCGTCAGGATTCATGGCATACCGGTATCTATCATCTCTGACCAGGGTACGCTGTTTACATCATGGTTCTGGAGGGTCGTACAACATGAGTTAGGTACTCGTGTGGAGATGAGCACAACATTTCACCCTCAGACGGACGGACGGTCCGAGCACACTATTCAGATATTAGAAGATATACTATGTGTGTGTGTGATGAAGTTTGGAGGGTTGTGGGATCAGTTCTTGCCACTTGCGGAGTTTGCCTACAACAACAGTTATCAATCAAGCATCCAGATAGCACCGTATGATGCTCTGTATGGTAGGCGGTGTCAGTCCCTAGTGAGTAGGTTTGAGCTGGGCGAGGCCAGATTATTGGGTATAGACTTGGTCCAGGATGCACTGGATAAGGTGAAGGTGATTCAGGATCGACTTTGCACAGCCCAGTACAGACAGAAGAGTTATACAGATCAGAAGGTTCGCGATGTTGCTTTCATAGTTGGAGAGCGGGTCATGCTCGGGGTATCGCTATGAAGGGCGTTATGAGGTTCGGGAAGAAGGGCAAGCTGAGCCCAAGGAACATTTGTCCTTTTGAGATGTTTCGGCGAGTTGCGGAGGTTTCTTATGAGATCGCCTTGCCTTACCTCCCAGCCTAGAAAGAGTTCATCCGGTATTCCACATTTCTATGCTCCAGAAGTATCACGGTGATCCGGCTCATGTGTTGGATTTCAGCTCAGTCTAGTTGGACAAGGATATATCTTATGTTGAGGATCCAGTGTCTATTTTGGACAAGCATGTCAGAAAGCTAAGGTCAAAGAATGCTTTTGTGAAGGTGCAGTAGAGGGGTCAGCCGGTGGAGGAGGCGACTTGGGAGACCGAGCAGGATATGCGCAATCGATATCCTAATCTCTTCAGCGCTTCAAGTATGTCTCTATACTCGTTTGAGGACAAACAATTGTTTTAAGAGGGGGAGGATGTAACGACTCAGTCGGTTGTTTTGAGAGTTATAGCCCCGATCCCATGTCTACTGCTTTCCCCGGGTCTTTTTCTACTTATGTGTCTTGCCGGGAGTTGTTGGTGTGGTTTTGGAGTGTTTTGGGACACTTAGTCCCTAAATAGAAGCTTAAGTCTTAGGATTTTGACCGTAGTCAGAATTGTGCAAAGAAGACTCCAGAATGGAGTTCTGTTGATTCCGTTAGCTCCGTTGGGTGATTTTGGACTTAGGGGCGTGTCCGAATTGTGTTTTGGAGGTTTGTATCTCGTTTGGGCTTGAAATGGCAAAACTTAACATTTTGGAGATTTTGACCGGTAGTGGGCTTTTTGATATCGGGGTCATATTCCAATTCCGAAAGTTTCCGTAGATCCGTAAGGTTGAATATGATTAGCATGAAAAATTTGGGGTCAATCAGATTTGGTTTGGTAGATTTCGGCATTAGTGGTAGAAATTGAAAGTTTCAAGTTCATCAAGTTTGAATCGTAGGGTGAATTGTGTTTTTAGCATTGTTTGGGGTTATTCGAAGGCTCGACTTAGTTCGTATGGTGTTTTAGGACTGGTTGATAAGTTTGGTTTAGGTCCCTAGGGCCTCGGGTGTGTTTCAGATGCTTAACCGAATGAGATTTGGACTTAGGCATGTGTTGTAGATTGCTGGTTTCTCGTGTTTCGCACCTACGGAAGGGAAACCGCAGGTGCGTACTCGCACGTGCGGATGAAGAGGCGGAGATGCGGACTTTGGCAGCCCGAGATGGGTTCGCACGTGCGGAGATAAGTGTGCAGAAGCGGCCTCGCTTCTGCGGTTGGTCAGCGCGCAGGTGCGGTTAGGGTCGTAGGTGAGACTCCCATTATCGCAAGAGAGAAACCCCAGATGCGGACCTCCTTTCGCATATGCGTACTCAGGGAACTAATGTTAAGTCCGCACATGCGATGGAATTTCCGCCGGTGCTGTAAAGACCGGTAAAGGTTCATGTCTAAAATAATGTCTGAATAGGTCCCAGTGTTGTTATAACTATAGAAATTCTTGAAACGGACCCATTTTGAGTAAAAAGTATCCCAAAACTTAAAAGATAAAATTTTCCAGAATTCCGTGGTTATGCCACGCACTATGCGATCGCATAACAGGTATGCGGACCGCATAGTGGTCGCATACCTTGAAAACCTACTGTCAAAATTAAGGACAACTATGCGGCCCAGAATGCGATCACATTTTGAGAATGCGGACCACATAGTTGTCGCATTCTTGCCCCATTGTTTTTGCGAGGGAGGTTATGCGACGCACTATGCGATCGCATAACAAGTATGCGGACCGCATAATGGTCGCATACCTGGGCAGTTTGTTTTCCAATTTTGGTCCATTTAAGGTCCAATTATGCGACAGGAATGGGGACGGCATAACAGGAATGCGATCGCATTCCCGACCGCATTTCTGCTTCGGGGCCTCTAAATTCTAATTTTGGTTCCCGACCCCAGTTCATTAAAACACTTACCCCCTTTCATTTTAACATTTATCAGAACAAAATAGAGAGAAGTGAGAGTGGGTTCTAGAGAGAGAAGTACCCATCTTCCTCAAATTGATTCTTCAAACATCACTCAGGCTCGGAAATTATCGAGTAATCTTCACCTTCTTCATCACAAGAGGTAAGTCTTCACCCTATTTCCCCAATATCTCAGATTTTTGTTAAGAATAAAACACACATAGGTTGGTTCTTGAAAATGAATGTTGAGACCTTGCATGCATGTGAGTTAGACTCCGGAATCTAGTAAATGGAAAACGAATTTGGGTAGTTATTCACAAAAAGTCGGTTAGTAATCTAAGGAAGGGTCACCTAGTGTTTGATAAAATGCTCAATTGAATTCAAGATTTCTAATTATAAGTTAAATATGTCACATTGTGGAATAGATTGACGGTGCTAGACGGTTCGGTGAATTGTGATTGAAATTAAAAGGGAAATTCGACTCGAGGTATGTACGACTAACTTTATCTTCGTAGAGTCACCTTGTTGGTGTCCGAGCATTCGGTATGAGTTTCTTGTTGAGTATATGTGAATTGATTGTTCTGAAGTATTGAGGTGTAAGATTTCATTCTCTGATTCTTTTAGTCAATTACCATGTTATTTAAAATTGTAAAGGTTATTTCCTTGTGATTATTCTATCATGTGCAAGGTTCGTTAAATGCTTGAATATGTTGGTATAAAAATATTGTAAAGAACCCAAATGCGTGAATGTATCTAAGTGCTAAGGGATGTCTAACAAGTGATCAAAAAGAGTTGTGAATTGATTTAATTAAACTAAATGACCATGGCAATATCGGGTATGACTCATTGTTTGGAAAGGTTTATTGTGGCTTGATTTCATACGGATTGTTGATCGTAATGAATTTATATTCTTGTGTATAGGAATCCTTGTGATTGAATTATTGATGGATAAAGACTATTGTGAACACATGATTGATTGGTTGTTATGAAATTGTACTCTAGATGATATGAAGCCTTGTGATTGAATTATTGATGGATAAAGACTATTGTGAACACATGATTGATTGGTTGTTATGAAATTGTACTCTAGATGATATGAAGCCTTGTGATTGAATTGTGGGCTGTTATTGTTGTTATGAAATGTGATTGTACGGTGGGATCAGGTTGCACGCCGCAACACGAAGTAATAAGAGTGGAATGTTAATACGGTGGGATCGGATTGCGCGCCGCAACATGAAGTAATAAGGGTGGATTGTTGAGAAGGAATAAGGGTGGAATATGATTGTGTTGAAATAAGAATCCGTGAAACTCCCAATTATGTTTGTTTCTGTATCTTTGTGCATTATTTGTCGATTCCTTTAACTGTCTTCTATCTGTGTATTGTTTGATTTTACTTAGAGTAAAGTTTGTTCATACATACTAGTACTATTCAACGGTACTAACGTCCTTTTTGCCGGGGGCACCACATCTTTTATATGGATGTAGGTGGTTCCATAGCAGGTAGCTCAGCCCGCCGTTAGTGGTGCCTCCTCTTAATCTCTTCAGCAGCTCTGGTGAGCCCTATTTCCTCTCGGGGCCGTGTGTGGATTATACCATTCTCTTTTGCTTATGTTGTAAAAGGTATAGACGGGGCCTTGTTGTCGGCAAGTTTATGTAAAACTCCTAGTACTCTTAGAGGCTCCGCAGACACTGTGTGGATTGTAAATGTATATATGTATATTTTGGGCGGTGGTTGTACTCACTCTTAATTGTAGATCGCATCGGAAATGTTGTATGTAACTTATATGTTTTGGATTATCAATTATTGAAAGTTAAAAAGAGGAAACTGAACTTATGCTGTAAATCGTACTTTGAATCTAGACTGGCTAATTCATATGGAACAATGTATATTATTAACACGGGGTAATGCGTTGTGTAGGAAAGGCAATCCAGGTCCGCTTAACTGGGTTCATCCGGTTAGGTGCCGGTATCGTGCCTCGATTTTGGGGCGTGACAAACTTGGTATTAGAGCAAGGTTTTAAAAGTGTCCTAGGATGTCTCGGAGCCGTGTCTAGTAGGGCCCTTCTTATCAGTGTGTTGTCGACCACATCTATAATTAGGGGGCTGCATGGACATTTAGGAAAATACCCTTTCATTGTTACTCTGTATCGTGCAATGAAGTGAAAGGTGAGGATATATTTATCTAACATGTGCATTGCCTAAATTTTCAGTAAATGGCGCCCAAGAAGAGAGCTCGACTCGGCCTCGAGGCCAATGCCACCCCAAGTGTGGCCATAAATCCTCTATCTGATGGTGCTGGTGAGAATGATTTCCCGACCTTGAATCTGCCTAACTCCTCCGTGCCAGGCCAGTCTATCCCTATTCCTGCTCCAGTGGAGGGTACTGAAATCCGTCCCGCTGATGTTCCTGATCCTTTCTCAGTCCTAGCTTCCGGTCCCAGTATTTCTGATGGGGACCTCAGGGGAGCTATTCAGATGTTGACTCAGTTAGTGGCCTCCCAGGCCCAAATATCAAAGGCTACCCCTACGTCCTCTAGCGAGCAAGGGGATTCTTCAGGTTCTAGGGTCAACTAGTTTCTGCGGTTAGCCCCTCCAGAGTTCACAAACACCGACCCAGATGCCGATCCTCAAGACTTTATAGATGAAATGTACAAGACTCTCCGAGTTATGAGGGCCAGTGAAATAGAGGGAGTTGAGTTAGCTTCCTATCGTCTGAAAGGAGCATCATATTCATGGTTTGAGATGTGGGAGAGTTCCCGTGGAGAGGGGAGCCCTTCGGCAAGGTGGGTCGAGTTTGTAGATGCATTCATGGATCATTTCTTGCCTGCCGAGATTATGGCAGCTCGTGCTGCAGAGTTTGAGGTCCTTAAGCAGGGCCACATGAGTGTGTGGGGGTACCATATGGAGTTCGTGCACTTTTCCAAGTATGCTACCCACTTGATGCCGACTATGGAGGCTAGAGTTTGTCGGTTTGTATAGGGCCTTGGTCCCTTGGTTGTCAATGAGGCTGACACAGCTGCTTTGCATTCAAATATGAACTATGGGAAGATTTTGGGTTTTGCCCAGGCTACAGAGGCTCGAAAATTTAAGATAAGGATGGGGAGAGAGAGCAGTAGTAGAGCTCGGCAACGGGCAACCCTGGGAGTTCAGTTGGGGGTGGGAGATCAGCCCTTGGGAGTGGGTCATCAGGGCCATCTCAGTCCTATGCTCAGTCCTCAGCCAGTGCGCCACCATTAGGGTACAGTTACCAGCAGAGAGGTTGCTTTGGACCAGGTTCAGACAGCAGGAGGTTCAATCAGTCCGGTCGTTCGGGCGGGAGGCTCCAGCAGCAGCGAAGGGCCCCATGCCCTAAGTGTGGGAGGTTCCATTCTGAGCCTTGTTACTTGGATATCCCGGTATGCTATAGATGTGGAGTGAGGGTCCATGTTCAGCGAGATTGTCGTGCGCCCAGTCAGGGCACATGTAGGGGTGCTGCTCAGCCGTCCAGTTCTTTAGCCGCTACATATTCAGCACGCCCTCCAGCTCTAGTAAGGCGTGGTGCGGCTAGGGGTAGAGCACGGGATCAAGGGGGACCCAGTCGGTTCTATGCTTTGAGTGGTCGCCAGAGTGCGAAGGCTTTTCCAAATGTTGTCACAGGTATTCTGACTGTTCAGTTGCATGATGTTTATACTCTTATTGATCCCGGGTCTTCTTCATCATATGTTACTCCATTTGTTGCTTCGAGTTTTGGGATAGAACCCGAACAACTTCATGAGCCGTTCTCAGTGTCGACTCCGGTTGGTGATTCTATTACGACCGCGCGAGTCTATAGGAATTGTGTTGTCATGGTGTGTGGTCGAGATACCATGGCCGATCTTATTGAGTTAGAGATGTTAGATTTTGATGTAATCATGGGAATGTATTGGCTCTACTCGTGCTTTGCTAAACTCGACTGCCGAACCAAAATTATGAGGCTCGAGTTTCCTAATGAGCCAATTGTTGAATGTAAGGGGAATGATGTTGTGCCGAAAGGTAGGTTTATTTCCTATCTTAAGGCCTCCAAGATGACCAGGAAAGGATGCATCTATCATTTGGTCCGGGTTGCGAACACCACTTCAGAGGTGACTGCTCCCGAGTCCGTGCCGGTTGTGAATGAGTTTCTTGAAGTGTTTTTGGATGAGCTTCCTGGGATTCCGCTAGATAGAGAAATTGATTTCGGGATTGATGTGATGCCAGATATGAAGTCAATATCTATTCCACCTTACAGGATGGCGCCGACAGAATTGAGAGAGTTAAAAGAACAATTGAAAGATTTATTAGAAAAGGGTTTCATTCGGCCAAGTGTGTCGCCTTGGGGCGCACCAGTTCTTTTTGTCAGAAAGAAAGATGGATCGCTTTGAATGTGTATTGATTATCGGCAACTCAACAAGGTCACCATCAAGAATAAATATCCACTGCCTCTAATAGATGATTTGTTCGATCAGGTACAAGGTGCTAGGTTTTTCTCAAAGATTGATTTACGGTCCGTGTATCACCAATTAAAGATCAGGGAGCAGGATATTCCTAAGACCGCCTTCAGGACTCGTTATGGGCACTTTGAATTTTTGGTAATGTCTTTTGGGATAACCAACGCCCCAACAGTTTTTATGGATCTTCTGAATCGGGTTTTCAAGCCATTTCTTGACTCCTTCGTGATAGTCTTCATTGATGATATCCTTGTTTATTCGCGAAGTCAGGAAGATCATGCTAATCACCTCAGGGCAGTTCTGCAGACTCTTCATCAGCACCAGTTGTATGCAAAGTTTTCAAAATGTGTGTTTTGGCTAGAATCAGTATCCTTTTGGGCCATGTTGTTTCTAGGGAAGGGATTCAATTTGATCCCCAAAAGATCGCAGCGGTGAAGGATTGGCCTAGACCAACGACCCCGACGGAGATTCACAGCTTCTTGGGTCTATCTGGGTTATCGAAGATTTATGGAGGGATTCTCTACTCTCGCCTCCCTATTGACTAAGCTGACGCAGAAAGCAGTTAAGTTTCAGTGGTCCAATGCTTGTGATAAGAGTTTTCAGGGATTGAAATCAAGATTGACTTCGGCACCGGTGTTAACCTTGCCAGAAGGCACAGAGGGATTCGTGGTTTATTGTGATGCTTCGAGGGTCAGTATGGGGTGTGTGTTGATGCAATGTGGTAAAGTTATAACGTATGCTTCGAGGCAACTCAAGAATCACGAGAAGAATTATCCGACGCATGATTTGGAGCTCGCACCGGTTGTGTTTGCATTGAACATCTGGCGGCATAATCTTTATGGTGTCCATGTGGACGTGTTCATAGACTACAAGAGTCTTCAATATTTATTCAAGCAAAAGGAGTTGAACTTAAGGCAGCGAAGGTGGTTAGAATTGCTCAAAGATTATGATATGAATATTTTGTACCATCCAGGAAAGGCGAATGTGGTAGCCGACGCTCTTAGTCGGAAATCCATGGGTAGCTTGGCACATTTGGAAGCCGGTCAGAGGTCTTTGGCTCGAGAGGTTTATCAGCTGGCTAGTCTAGGGGTGTGTCTTTCGACCTCAGATGACGGGAATGTCGTGGTGCGTAATGGAGCAGAGTCTTCGCTTGTAGCTGAAGTCAAGGAAAAGCAATTCAGGGATCCGGCTTTGGCACAATTGAGGGAAGCAATTTTGAATCACAAGATTCGGATTTTTCACTCGGCAATGATGGCGGTGTCTTGCGGTGCCAAGGAAGGTTATGTGTTCCAGATGTGGATGATCTACGGGAGAGGGTAATGGAAGAAGCTCATAGTTCCAGGCATTCTATTCACCCAGGTTCTACGAAAATGTATCGCGATCCCAAGGAAATTTATTGGTGGAATGGTATGAAGAGGTGTGTGGCGGACTTTGTGGCTAGGTGTCCGAATTGTCAGCAAGTGAAGGCCGAGCATCAGAGGTATGGTGGGTTGACACAACTTATGGAACCGATGTGGAAATGGGAAATGATCAATATGGACTTCGTGGTAGGGTTACCCCGCACTCAGCGCATGTTCGACTCAATTTGGGTAATAGGTGATCGACTCACGAAGTCGGCGCATTTCTTACCAGTCAAGTCCACATATACTGCAGAACAGTACGCTCTGTTGTATATCAAGGAAATAGTCAGACTCCATGGAACTCCAGTTTCTATTATCTCAGATCGAGGGCCTCAGTTCACATCTAACTTTTGGAGGAAATTTCAGCAAGGTTTGGGTACTCAGGTAAATCTCAGCACAACTTTCCACCCACAGACGGACGGTCAAGCGG
This sequence comes from Nicotiana undulata, assembly GCA_005239495.1. Taxonomy (NCBI): domain Eukaryota; kingdom Viridiplantae; phylum Streptophyta; class Magnoliopsida; order Solanales; family Solanaceae; genus Nicotiana; species Nicotiana undulata. The sequence continues at coordinate 18,933 of MDKH01226019.1, forward strand.
AGCAGACTATTCAGACGCTTAAAGATATGTTTCGGTCTTGTGTTTTGGATTTCAAGGGTAGTTGGGATGATCACTTGCCGTTTATAGAGTTTTCTTACAATAACAACTTTTATGCTAGTTTTCAGATGGCCCAATTTGAGGCATTGTATGGAAGGAGATGTAGATCTCCGATCGGATGGTTTGAGGTTGGTGAGGCAGAATTGTAAGGACCAGATCTTGTGCACCAAGCTATGGAAAAAGTTTGAGTCATTCAGGAGAGGATGAAAACTGCTCAGAGTCGCCAGAAATCCTATGCGAATGTTCGTCTTAGAGGTTTGGAGTTTCAAGTAGATGATTGGGTATTCTTGAAGGTGTCTCCCATGAAGGGAGTGATGCGGTTTGGGAATAAAGGGAAATTGATCCAAGGTATGTCGGGCCATATCGGATCGCTCAAAGGATAGGGAAAGTCGCGTATAGGCTGGAATTTCCCCTTGAAATGTCATTAGAGCATTCAGTGTTTCATGTATCCATGCTAAAGAAGGTAATTGGATATCCAGCTACCATCGTTCCAGTTGAGACCATTGAAATCAACGAAGAATTGTCATATGAAGAGGTTCCAGTTGCTATTCTTGATAGGCAGGTCCGTAGGCTGAGAAACAAAGAAATTACTTCTGTTAAAGTGTTATGGCGAAGTAAGCAAGTCGAGGAAGCCACATGGGAAGCGGAAAGTGAAATGAAAGACAAGTATCCCCATTTGTTTGAACAATTCTAGTAGTGATCGTGAGAACTGCCATCCCTAAGCGATTATGTGTTATGTCCAGTTTTGTGCAAAAGCACCCAATTTCCTCCCCCTAATTGCCCTACTATTGTAACTTCTCAAGTTGTGCCATATTTTGTGTATGTTGTGATTATTTGGGTAATGTGAAACTCCTTGAAGTAAGCTAAATTATGTGCAACTTATGTGATAGTTAAATGATGTGCAAGTTTGTGGCATTAGTGAACCATGTACAACTCATTGTAATAATCGTACCGTGTGCAAATTTGTGGTGTCAACCGAACTATGTGTTGTGTGTTGAAGTAATTGAATATATGCAAGTTGTTGAGGAAACAAGGTTATATACAAGTTGTTAGAATAACTCTATTATGTAGCATTAAATTGGAAATGTGTTTCGGGGGCTCTCTGACAGATATATAGGCCTACTTACAAAGGAAACTCTGGCAAAATTTTCAGAAAATATCGGAGTTAGTGAAAATTTGGCGGTTGGCATATTGCGTTTTCAAAACCAAGCGATTTCTTGATCCTCGTTCGAGGAAGAATGATTTTAAGTGGGGGAGGATGTAAAGACCCGTAAAATTTCATGTCTAAAAAAATGTACGAATAGGTCCCGGTGTTGTTATAACTGTAGAAATTCTTGAAACGGACCCATTTTGAGTAAAAAGTATCCCAAAACTTAAAAGATAAAAAGTTCCAGAATTGCGTGGTTATGCGACGCACTATGAGATCACATAACAGGTGTGCGGACCGCATAGTGATCGCATACCTGGCAGCATACTGTCCAAATGAAGGACAACTATGCGGCCCAGAATGCGATCGCATTTTGGGAATGCGGAACGCATAGTTGTCGCATTCTTTCTCCATTGTTTTTGCGAGGGAGGTTATGTGACGCACTATGCGATCACATAACAGGTATGCGGACCGCATAGTGCTCGCATACCTGGGCAGTTTGTTTTCCAATTTTGGCCCATTTAAGGGCCAATTATGCGACAGGAATGCGGACCGCATAAACGGAATGCGATCGCATTCCTGACCGCATTTCTGCTTCGGGGCCTCTAAATTATAATTTTTGTACCTGACCCCCAGTTCATTAAAACACTTACCCCTTTCATTTTAACATTTATCTGAACAAAATAGAGAGAAGTTAGAGTGGGTTCTAGAGAGAAGTACCCATCTTCCTCAAATTGATTCTTCAAACATCACTCAGGCCTGGAAATTATCGAGTAATATTCACCTTCTTCATCACAAGAGGTAAGTCTTCACCTTATTTCCCTAATTTATCAGATTTTGGTTAAGAATAAAACAAACATAGGTTGGTTCTTGAAAATGAAAGTTGAGACCTTGTATGCATGTGAGTTAAACTCGGAAATCTAGTAAAGGGAAAACGAATTTGGGTAGTTATTCACAAAAAAAGGGGTTAGTAATCTAAGTGAGGGTCACCTAGTGTTTGATAAAATGCTCAATTGAATTCAAGATTTCTAATTCTAAGTGAAATATGTCACATTGTGGAATAGATTGACGGTGCTAGACGGTTCGGTAAATTGTGATAGAAATTAAAAGGGAAATTCAACTCGAGGTATGTATGGCTAACTTTAATCTTTGTAGAGTCATCTTGTTGGTGTCCGAGCATTCGGTATGAGTTTCTTGCTGAGTATATGTTAATTGATTGTTCCGAAGTATTGAGGTGTAAGATTTCATTCTCTGATTCTCTTAGTCGATTACCATGTTAATTGAAATTGTGAAAGGTGATTTCCTTGTGATTATTCTATCATGTGCAAGGTTCGTTAAATGCGTGAATATGTTGGTATAAAAAAAATAGTAAAGAACCCAAATGCGTGAATGTATCTAAGTGCTAAGGGATGTGTAACAAGTGATGAAAAGGAGATGTGAATTGATTTAATTGAACAAAATGACCATGGAAATATCGGGTATGACTCATTGTATGGGAAGGTTTATTGTGGCTTGATTTCATACGGATTGTTGGTGATAATGAATTTATATTCTTGTTGGTAGGAATCCTTGTGATTGAATTATTAATGGATAAAGACTATTGTGAACACATGATTGATTGGTTGTTATGAAATTGTACTCTAGATGATATGAAGCATTGCGATTGAATTATGGGCTGTTATTGTTGTTATGAAATGTGATTCTACGGTGGGATCGGGTTGCACGCCACAACACGAAGTAATAAGGGTGGAAAGGTAATAAGGATGGAATGTGAATTGTACGGTGGGATCTGGTTGCGCGCCGCAACAAGAAGTAATAATGGTGGATTGATAAGAAGGTATAAGGGTCGAATATGACTGTGTTGAAATAAGAATATGTGAAACTCTCAATTGTGTTTGTTTCCGTATCTATGAGCACTAATTGTTGGTTTCTTAAAGCTGTCTCCTATCTGTGAATTGTTTGATTTTACTTAGAGTAAAGTTTGTTTATACATACTAGTACTATTCAACGGTACTAACGTCCTTTTTGCCGGGGGCGATACATCGTTTATATGGATGTAGGTGGTTCCATAGCAGGTAGCTCAACCCGCCGTTAGTGGTGCCTCCTCTTCATCTCTTCAGCAGTTCTGGTGAGCCCCATTTCCTCTCGGGCCGTGTGTGGATTATACCATTTTCTTTTGCTTATGTTGTAAAAGGTACAGTCGGGGCCTTGTTTCCAACATGTTTATATAAAACTCCTAGTACTCTTAGAGGCTCCGTAGACACTGTGTGGGTTGTAAATGTATATATGTATATTTTGGGCGGTGGTTGTACTCACTCGTAATTGTAGACCACATTGGAAATTTTGTATATAACTTATATGTTTTGGATTATCAATTATTGAAAGTTAAAAAGAGGAAACTGAACTTATGTTGTAAATCGTACTTTGAATCTAAACTAGCTAATTCATATGGAACAATGTATATTATGAACACGGGGTAATGCGTTGTGTAGGAAAGGCAATCCAGGTCCGCTTGACTGGGTTCATCCGATTAGGCGCCTATCTCGTCCCTCGGTTTTGGGGCGTGACAGGTGCAACACCACAGGTGCGGTTAAGGCTCGCAGAAGCGAGTTTACTGGCAAAAAAGGGGAAATTAGAGGGTTGATTCCCATTTCGATTTTTGGAATTTGAGAGCTTTGTGTGAGGCGATATTTCGAGGTTTCTTCGATAATATTTTTGGGGTAAGTGATTCTAATTCGGATTGGGCTATATTTCTCGAATCTATTTCTATTTACATCTTCTAATTAGGGAATATAGTTGGAAATTTGGGGCAAAATGGTAGAAACTTCATAGGCTATAATTTTGTGTTTTGGAAGGTGTTTGAGGTCGAATTCCAGTGAATGGGTGTTCGTATTTTTTTGACTTTTACCCGATTCTGAGGCATGGGCTCGGGAGGCTTTTTAAGACAATTTCCTGTATTCTCGCTTTAGCTTATATTTAATTGACTAGATTAGTTTCTTATAGCTATATTTATCATATGTAATTGATTTTGGCTATATTTGGGCCATTCAAAGCCGGATATTCGTGGGAAGAGCATTGCTACCGATTGATTTAGCTTGGTTCGAGGTAAGTGGCTTGCCTAACATTGTGTGGGGGAAATCCACTTAGGATTTGGTACTGATATTGCTATGTGAGCGCCGTGTACGCGAGGTGACGGGTGCGTACACGGGCTATTTGTCGAAAAATCTGATTTTTACTGAGTAATTACTTGTTTTCACCTTAATTAAATATACTAGCACACGTAGCTACCGTGTTAGCTTAGAGTAACATGTCTACGTTACTTAATTGCTTAATTGAACTTCTTCTAGAATGCCTATTGAATTCCTGCTTCTTTTCCCAACTTGTACTTAGTCTAGACTGTAGGTTCTCTCGCTGTACTTATCTTTAGTAATTGATTGCGCTGTGTATATACTTTGGGACTACGTGACAGTATCTGGGGAGATCCCCTGCATATATACTTTTAGGACTACGGGATGGTATCCCAGGAGATCCCCCTGCACATTTACTTTTGAGATTACGAAGCGGTACCTCGGAAGTTCTCCCTTAATATATACCTTTGGGACTACAAGACGGTATCTCTGGAGATCCCTTGTTGTTTATTTCCGTGTACTGTTCTGTTAATTCATTGTGTTTTCCTTTGTTGAACTCTAGTCTCTTATCGTACTGCCTTATTCTCTTGTTTTGTGTTATTATATAGACCTGACCTCGTCACTACTCGACTGAGGTTAGGCTTGACACTTACAGGGTACCAATTGTGGTGTATTCATGCTACTCTTCAGCACAAGTTTTATGTGCAGATTCATGTGCTCGACATCAGCCGTATTACTAGTGAGTTCGAGATAGCTTTTGGAGACTTCAAGGTATATCTGCCGCGTCCACAGAGGTGGGAGTCCCCTTCTATTCTTCCCCGTGTCAAACATTTTTTGTATTTTCTTTTATTAGACTCCGATGTATAGAGATGTTATTTCTTTTTTTGTATCTTGTGACACATGATATTTTGGGTTTTGGGAAAGTTATGTACGTTAGTGATCTGGTTATTGTACATGCCGAGCGGCATCGTTGTTGGTTATTCAGTATTTATTTCGGTTAGAAGTTAAGCTTTGCTTCTGTTATTGGTATTTTTTGTAAACAATTAGGCTTACCTAGTCGTAGAGACCAAGTGCCGTCACGATGTGTTTCAGAGGGATGTTTGGGTCGTGAAATCACAGGGAGTTAACCAACATATCGTGAATGTAAACCTCCATCAATTTTCCTATTTGCTCCTCAAATATCCAATTTACTAGGCGCTGATAAGTGGCGCCGACATTTTTAGTTCGAATGACATCATGTTATAGCAGTACGTGCCATACTTAGTGATGAATGTGGTTTTCTCATGATCATCCGGGTCCATCGGTATCTGGTTGTACCCGGAATGGGCATCGAGAAAGCTGAGGATCTGAGGCCGACCGTGGCATTGATCATGCGATCGATGCTGGGTAGAGGAAAGGATTACTTGGGAAATGCTTTGTTCAAATCCTTATAATCTACACACATTCTTAATTTGTTCCCCTTTTTAGGGACTACCACTACGTTTGCTAACCAATACGGGTATTTAACCTCCCAAATGGACCCTATTTTATGGAGTTTAGATACCTCGCATGCTTGACCTCGGACTGGGGCCTCCTTTTCTGCTTGACCGAATGGAATTTCGGGTCCAGGATTAGCTTGTGAGTGGTTATCTCCAGTGGGATCCCTATCATATAGAGATGGGACCAAGCGAAATAATCTATGTTATCTATAAGAAATTGAATGAGTTTTTTTCTCTGCTCGCGAGTTAACCCCGTGCCCAGGTATATGTTTCGATCGGGTAGATGCTCGATCAATATGACCTATTCCAGCTCTTCGACCGTTGATTTAGTAGCGTCGGAGTCGTCGGGGACTATAAAAGATCGGGGAGCCCCATAATCATCGTCTTCGTCAGTCCTCTGCTTGTCCAGTTGGGTCACGATCAATATCAGTGATTTCTATTTGGGATCTAACTTTGCACCCGAATTTGGTTCCTTTGACATTGCGAGTGTTGATATCAGAATAACTTCTTCGACTGCAAACATCTCTTTTGCGGCCGGTTGTTCTCCGTAGATTGTCTCGTTCCCTCTTGGTGTTGGGAATTTCACACTTAGTGAAGAGTCGATGGAACTGCCCTCATGTTGTGGATCCATGGCCTCCCAAACAGGCGTTGTACCTCATGTCACCTTTGATCACATAAAACATGGCCTCGCGGATGGTCCCGGTGGCACTGAATTGTAATGTTATTTCCACCTTAGTTGGTTCACATGCCATGTTGAATATGTTCAGAACTCGGACTGTAGGCACAATTTGATCTTGTAGACCGAGATGTTCTACGACTCTCGATCAGATGATATTGGCTAAGCTACCTGGATCAATTAACACACTCTTAACTCGACATTTATTTACGAGTACAGATATTACTAGTGCATCGTTGTGAGGTTGTACGATCCCCTATGCATCCTCTTCGTTGAAAGACAAGGTTCCTTCTAGTATGTAATCTCGAGTCCGTTTTTCCCTTGTGATGGGCACTTTGGTGTGGTTTAACATCAGCCCTTGAGGGACATTGAATCCTCCGATGATCATGTTAATGACGTGTTGAGGTTCTTCTGGTTCGACATGTTTGTTAGACTCCCTGTTTCTGAAGTGATTCTTGGCTCGGTCGCTCATAAATTGTCGAAGGTGTCCGTTGTTGAACAACCATGCTACTTCATCTCTTAACTGTCGGCAATCCTCTATCCTATGGCCATGAGTGCCATGATATTTGGGCATCTGGTTGGGATCCCTTTGGGCTAGATTGGATTGTTAAGATCAAGGCTATTTGGTATCTTTTATGTGTCCGATAGCTGATCCGATGGCAACCTCATCAACATAAAATTATATTCTGATAACCTTGGTGCCTCTTTAGGTATGATAGGACTGTCAAAGCCGTTCTTGCTCATGAGTCCCCAAGTTATCTAACCTCGATCGTTTCTCCTTTCATTTCGCATTGAACTTCACCCAGGCACACTGCTTCTTTGATCTCCATTATACGGTTGGTTCGATCTCTGTTTGACCTCGATTCACGCTCGATATCTCTCTTGATTCTGTCGACTGGTCTGACAGGATAAACAGACCCAGAAGGAGCCTCAAGTTGATCATCTTCGACTCTGATTTTTGATTGATATCGATTATGCACATCGATCCAAGTAACAATCGGGTACTCTATCAGTTTGCGCTTCAACTGCTACAAAACCACCAAGCTTCAAACATTGAGTCCCTAGGTGAAAGCTTGGATGACCCAATCATCAACGACATGTGGCAGGTCCATCCGTTCCATTTGAAACCGGACACGAACTATCTGAGCATTTTATTACCCTTTTTATTTACTTTGAAAAGGTTCGATTTTCTGGTTTCGACCTTGATAGGCCCGACATGTGCCTTCGCAAAGGAGTCTGCAAGCATAGCAAATAAGTCAATAGAATTAGGTTGTAAACGGTGATACCATATCATAGCTTATTTGATAGGTCTCCCCGAATTTGTTTAGGAAGACAGATTCGATCTCATCATCCTCCAAGTCGTTCCCTTTGATGGCGCATGTGTAGGAGGTAACATGCCCGTTTGGGTCGGTCGTTCCATTGTACTTAGGAATTTTGGGCATGCAGAAATTCTTAGGAATCAGCTTGGGAGCTGCGCTAGGAGGAATATGTTGAGTCCAAAATTTTCAATATCAGCGGCGCTCTTGGGATTAGATCAACCCTGGAATTGTAGGTTTTCACCTTCTTATCCTTTCCTCGATTTTCATCTCTCCCGACTCTATCCGTTTTGTTAGCTCCTCAAGCATCTTCATGATCACTGGGTTAGTGCCCGACTCATTCTCATTCGATCTCCCTTAGAGCGGTTCAACTCTGTGAACAACTTCTTGGGATGGCTCAGGCTCAATCCTACTTGGCGGGCGTCTCTGGTTCTGAAGTTGGGCTATCGTCGCATGTTGGGCATGTAACATTTAGAAGATCAACCGTAAAATGATTCCACCATCTTTGCCACTATGTGTGCTTTGTTCGCCTGATCCAACATCCCTATGAACGATGCCATCGGGATCGGTGGGTGAATTCGCGTTGAGGGCCACATGCAAGCTAACGTCGATTGGATCTGCAGCCGGGACTCCGTTGAGGTCTACCAGGGGCATGTCATTCCCGGGTGCTACGTTGCCATTTTCGCCAAGGTGGCCGGATTCATTGTCATTATGCAAGGGTGCTGACCGGGAGTTCAAAATATTTATCCTAAATCAGAGACACTTCAAAGAACAAGTCTATAATGGTGTGTGTTATGGAAATTTGTGTCAAATAACCACTATTATCCTTAGCCCCACGGTGGGCGCTAAATTGTTTACCCTCCAAATCGGATAATAATTGAAGTTGTAAGTGGTTTTAAGGATACATGGATTAATTTGACACAAAGCGATAAGTTAAATTATAATCAGAAATAAATTATGTTAAAGTAAATTCAAACCACATGAGTTGAATAGTAACGGTCTTGCGGAGAAATTCACCCTTTAGCAGAACTAAAGACGCAGTTGAAATAGAACTTAAAGAGAAAATAAAAACCTATTACTTCTGAATGAATGTTACAATGCCTTTACAAATAATCAGACCCCCTTTATATAGTAGGGGTCCTACTTTAGGTACAATTCTATAAAAGGTTAAATCCCACGATTTGCTAATTAGCCGATTTCTCATTGATACGTGTCGAGATTCCCGCCGTGATACCCGACCGGTTACGAATATTTTAGCCTTTCGTTATTCGGCATGCAATGTTTCCTCGAGCCTATTCGGGGTCAGGGTCGATCCCGGGGTCATGGATTCGCTGCTCTTGAGAACGGGCATTCTAATCTCGTATTCTAGTTCGATGAAACCCGGGGCCTATCTTCAACCCCTCACGTTTAAATCCCGATCTAGCATGAAAGAGTCTGATTTCGACCGTACACATTTATATTATTGTTTCTTGATTAATGTTCCTTGGGCTTTCCTTTCACATATTTATTAAGGGAGAATGACAGTTACCCACAAAAACATAACTATTTACCCTTACCTACCCATTTGTATTTCCACCCATCAAACTAGTTACATTTCCTACCCATAGTAGTTTTTGTGGGGAATTCTCTTTTTTCTCCAATTCTTTTTTATTTCTCTGCTTCTTTTCTTTTTTCCTTTTTTCTTTCTTTTCTCCTTTTCTTTTTTTGTTATTTTCTTCTTATTTTTTTCTCTTTTATTCATTTAATTATGCCCAAATCGTATTATTGTTATTTTTACCATAACTTATTTCACACTCAAATTTTACTCCTTCTTTGTATTTTTATTTTATTTCTTGTTCCTTTTCTAATTCCACGTTATTTCCATGCAAACCTTGATCTCATTCCCTATAAATATTAGTACACACTCTACCATTAGTAGTAACAGAACAATTATGGAGAAAGAAAACATAACCGACCACCAAATCTCCTTATATACTAGTTAGAATAGAAATGATAATAAAATATTAAAAAAATACAATAAAATAATAAGTAGAAAAAAGACTTATAGTACCATATGATACTTGTTTAACCAAAGAATTAGATTCTTTGCCAAAGCTATTTTAATAAGAACACGAGTTTCTGATAACCAGAGAATATGCTAACGATTGTAAGTAAATTTGCGAATAGGAAGCAGTAAAATGCGTAAAAAATAAGTATATTTAAATAGCGGTTCGAGTGTGTCCTTACAAGTTATATTTTACTCCCTTTTATAGGGGATTTCTTAATATAACGTCTACTCTTTTCAGTGGTTGAGCATTAATGACTAATAATGACATTAATGTAACGTTACAATGATTAACCATAAATGTTGCGTGAAGGTTATGTAACGTTTGACTCATTAATTGAAGACCTCCGAATCTGCCCTTTATTTCGCCTTAATACATTCTGACTGTGTCTCTTCATATTCTCGATTAGGTTGAGAATCCCGTATCTTATTACCCCGTGGGTATGCTGTTTCGTTCCTCTTTATCTCGTACCTCTTCATAAAGTCCCGCCCAATTGTCATGATTTCATTGCTCCACATAGATTGTTGAGTCATCATAATTGTTACACGTGTGAAGCTCATTTTTACCAATACAGATAGTCCCCCCACTTACCATTTATTTATCGATTAATATTTGGTAAATGGATACTCATTTATGGTGGGAATAATTTGATGTCGCTTCACTTGTACCATTGCATCCGTCTTTATATGTGTCGTTTTGTCACTTCCATTTAATGTCTGTGCCATGTGGCATTCCCGGGTTGGCTATGCAACTATTCAAAGCCTTTTAGTGCTTTTTTGCGGCTGCATCAGTCACGAAGTGACAGCTTCAATTATGACTTTCACATCACTGTTTTTTCCATTTTTTTACGGTTGACCTCGAGTATAAATACCCTATTTTCCTTTATTTAATTTCACGAAAAACATCTGATCATTCATTCTTTTCTTGTAAATTCTTCGCCTTCGTAAATATGTCTTCTTCTAGCCAGCAATCTAAAAAGGTCATTGTTGTAGATGAACTGCCTCATTCTTCTGCTCCTACACAGAGTAGGAGAGGCGGTAGGCTTAGGAGCTTAGGTTCTACTCCTTCCAGGGGTTCTTCTTCTCCCCATATTACTCCCCCATCTTCTTCTAGGTCATCTGTTTATTTATCTTCTTCAAGGGCTAGGGCTTCTAGATCTTTTTCAAAGATTAGAGAACACAATGAACCGTTGCATGAGCCGAGGGTCGATGAGATAATACATGCGGAGTTTCTTTTGCCAAGGATAGTCAAGCCATGAGTGAGCATATTTCTTCAATGTCTTCGCACGAAAGTGCTGATCTTTATCCAACCCAAATAACAGAGGGTTTGGTGTCTCTCGTACGCAGGGATTGTTACTGGAAGCCTGATTTTCCTGTTGTCGTTCCCAATGGTAACCAAAAAATAACCTCTTACAATACTGGGTATTCTTATGCTTATACTTATCCTTTCACATTAGGATTCAATCCTACCATCGACCCTGTTATAATCGAGTTTTGTCGATTCTTCAAAATTTGTCTGGGACGAGTCGGTCCACTTGTTTGGTGAGTTGTCGCGTGCCTTAGGTATTTGGCTAATTTAGCTTTCGTACCCTTCACTTTTCATCATCTTATTCATCTCTATTCTTCGATGATGTTCCGCCAAGGAGTGTTTACTCTCGCGGCTAGGAGTAAAAGGGTGTTAGTTACTCCAGATGATGACAAAGACCGAGGGTGGTATGTCCGGTATGTTGCTGTCCCTACTGCAGGTTTAGTAGGTAAAGAAAATCTCCCAATCCCTAAGAAGTGAAATCTTGCACGTGAGTACAGTTTTGCTCACTTTCCTTTCCTTTGCTTTTAATAATTTATCAGTACCGTGACTGTTTCTTTTCTTTGCAGCAATCATGGGAACCGTTGAGAATATCTCCAGTTTTTGTGATTGGGTAGAAAAACTCTTGTCGATTGCTCCTTAGAAGAACGTTCGTGGAAATAACTCTATGGGAGGTTTGGCTGGAAGGTTAAGACCCACGGTAAGCGAAGTTTTGTTTTTTGTTTTTACTTATTTCTTCTTTTAGGTTTTACCTTATCCCTTTCATTTGTCTGCCTTCCGTTTGCATGAGACTAAGCTCTGTCTCCATCTGCATGAGGTTAAGCTCTACCTCCACTTGCATAAGGCTACCTTTCTGTCTTCCTCTGCATAGGGCTACCTTTCTGCCTTCCGTTTGCATGAGACTAAGCTTTGTCTCCATCTGCATGAGGTTAAGCTCTACCTCCACTTGCATAAGGCTACTTTTCAGCCTTCCTCTGCATAAGGCTACCTTTCTTCCTTCCGTTTGCATGAGACTAAGCTCTGTCTCCGTTTGCATGAGGTTACGCTCTACCTCCACTTGCATAAGGCTACCTTTCTGGCTTCCTTTGCATAAGGCTGCCTTTCTGCCTTCACCCTGCATGATGCTAAGCTCTGCCTCCAATTTACTCTTTCATCGAGACTAAGCGCTGTCTCTTAAGCACTATTTACTTCACCTCTCTCTCGGGCTAAGCTCTGCCGTTCAACTCACAAGACTAAGCTCTGTCTTGTTTGCATCATATTACTGCATTTCATGGGCTAAAATATTGCCAACCTATCCAAAGGCTTCATCGTTCGAAGGCACCATTTTCATGGCCCGAGAACACCATGGCATGGCCTGAGGATCTCTCTCAATTTTACATATCATTATTCAAAGGCGTCATCGTTCGGAGGCACCATTTTCATGGCCCGAGAACATCATTTCATGGCCCGCAAATCCTTCATCCAAACAATTTATGGCCCAAGACATCATGGTCCGAGGACGTCATCCTTAACCGTCCAAAGACAACATTCATAGTTCAACGGGAACTTGCATCATGTTTCAAATTACGCACAATATACACTTGTATTGTTTATTCGCAGGTAACCCGGCAAGCGACGACTATCCTTGCAAGAGCAGTCTCGCTCCAGTTCTCCTAACCACTCTCGTAAACCGTTCACTCATCTAGCCCTATATGTTGCGTCCGTCCTTGTGATAGCTCCCTCGGTATACTTCGCCTATGGGTCCGGAACTACATACAGCCTGATTCCTGTAAAACCAGGGATATGTAGGCAACTCAGAAGCCAGGGTGTGGACTAAATCTCTTCAAACCGTTTTGCTCGGTCAGAATTGGCATTCATATCTTTACCTGACAACTCTTTCATCCTTCCCGGGTAAAGAGGGACAACTGTTGATACCCAATTTTTCCTCAATTGTTTTTTTACTTTGCATGTATACCTTTAAAATCATGCTTTCATAGGAATTGGTATTTTTCTATAATTTTCCATATTTTTATTAATTTATTTTAATTTATCCAGTATTTTATTTATAATAATTAATTACAAAATTACATTAAAAATGATTTCAAAAACATGACTTAATGTATTATTTTTGGTCCTATTAAGACTAAATTATTTCACAATTAGCCAAATTGGCACTCTTTGGCCATAATTGCAATAACTTTGTAATTATAGCCTAATCATATGTTTTATGCTATTTTTATCCAATAATTGGTTATTTATATTTTTTAATACTAATTAACCATTTTAATTTAATTTACTAAGCATCAATTTCATTTTTTACAATTATCAACTGTTTTATAAATTATTTTAGCTAATTTAATTGGGTATTTAACAATTAGCCATCTTTATTTAAATTGTAGCCTAATTTGACCTCATCCCTAACCCAATTGAATTAACCCAACGAACCCAAGCCCAAACCTAACACTACCCGGCCCAACCCAGGATTCAACCTCGACCATTGATGAAATTTGATCAACGGTCCATATCTCCCCCTTCAATAATTAACCTAAAGACTTCCCCCCTCTTTCTCTCATTTCCCCCCTTTCGCTCTCAACCTTCTCTCTCAACTCTCTCTCTAAATGCTCCACCTGTTGAGCCTGTCTCCTTCCTTCCCCGGTCGTCTCCTTTCCGGAATCTATGGCCTTCCACCATCTACAGCCTTATGGCTCCCACCTTAACGTGTGACACCGCTTTTGAGGCCCTCAAGTGAAACAGAGGCGGTTCACTCACCCATACGATCTCATGCCATTTTCTCCGGCCATCCATGGTCGTCCGAGTACGATCTTTACACTTTCCTGTTGAAATCGGTGGTTCTTTGAGTTTTCTTCTCCTTTACGAGTTCTCTTTGGAAACCATAACTTTGTACCCCCTGATTCCTTTAGATCTGTAACAGATCTGTGTGTATTATGAGGTCCTTGCATGTTTTCTTTAAAGATTCTCCTGTTTCTTGAACGACTCTTCATTTTTCAAAACTAGGGTTTTAAAATCCTTTACAAAATAGTTTCCCTTCTAATTTCTCAGTATTATTTTATCCTTTTATCATGTTTAAATGTTATTGGATCCTCTCCACTTTGTTTGAGTCATTTTTGATAAAAAAAACCCTAAATTTCTTGGGTACAATATGTGAGTCTGAGTTATTTGCGATAATGTTTACCTGTTTTAGCATGACTACCTTGCTATCATATGAACACTATGTGATTTTCTGATTTTTCTCTATGTTTTCTGTTAGGGCTTCTGATTCTTTACCACCTCTGCCTAAACCATGATTGTCTACTGGTTCCTTTAATTATTTGCTACGAATCCCTAATTTTGTGATTAGGGCTTTTGATTTTCGCTTAATATGTGTTATTCCAGTATTGTTTTATCATTTTGAATTTTTTGAATAAGTATGATTAGTGCTTTATTGGTTTATACACAATACTCTTTACTGGTTTTTGAGCATTTCCTTAAATATGTGATATCTTCCTTTGATTAATATTGATTGCCTAATTTCGAGTATTTTCTTAAATATTTGATATTCTCCTTGATTGGTACTGATTCTCTGTGATGAACCTCACTCGAGATTTTCTTGTTGATTTCCAGAATTTCCTACTTCATTTCTATGAATAAACCTGTTGTCAATCAATTCCTATACACTTTCCTTAACTAGGAAATTCTAAATTTGGTCTTAATCACATGCTCTATACTTTTACTACTCGTTATAGGTAAAATCAATTCTTCAATTGATTCCTTTCCTTGTTTATCACCGTTTGTATCCGTTTGAACTATGACTCTTTAATTATAGGGTGCGGCTCCCATCCCCGCAGGTGCGAGCCCAGGGTCCCAGGACCTTTCCGCAAGGGCGATTGTTTTCTCGCAGGTGCGAGACCGCACCTGCGGTCCTATGGTCGCAGGTGCAGAAACCCCTGTTGGCAACCCACTTAAAATGTCCAAAATTTCGGGTTTTCCTCATTCCTTCCATCTTCAAAATCCATTAGAGAGCATCCAAGCTTGGGGCATCACCTTCCACGACCACCCACTGTAAGAGGTAAGTAAAAACCCCTTAAAACTTCTAATTTTAACAATAATTCCTAGCTTAATTCACTAATAAACCACCTAAAATCCTTGAATTAGGTAGTAAACTTTAGGGTTCTTAGGAATTTCGTGATTTTCCATGTTAGGCCATAAATTCTTGAATAAATCACGTAACTTCGATCCTTAGACTCCGGGTAATTGATTCCTTCATGAATTTTCGAAAATCTAAACGTGTGGGCCTGGGGTCGAATTTTAGTATTCTTGGAAGAATAGTGGGAAATGCATAACTTGGCTTAGAAATTGAATTTTTGGGTACTTATTAATGATTATAAATCCATTATGTCTAGATATTGCCGATTCGGAGTCGACTTCGAGAGGAAAGGCTGTGATCGAGGCTTGACTTGCATTTTCTTTGGAGCCGAGGTAAGTGTTTGGCTTAACCTCAGCTTGAGGGATTAGGTATAGAGTCTTAATTGCTATGTGTAACTCATGTCTAACGTATAGACGTGGTGACGAGTGCCTATGCGTTGCGGTCAAGCATGCCCGTGAGTCAATGGTGATGAAATTGTGCTATGTTCTTAATATTCCCCGCACTATGAGTAAATTATGAATTAAAAGTGATACTTGATGTTGTTTCATGACGTGGATAGTTATTGAGTTATTTGTTCCAGTTGAGGCTTACAGTGTTGAACTTATATTTCTGATGCGAGGTTGGTTATTGCTGAGACCCTTGTCGGGCATTTGTTGATATTCAAATTGATGAATTCTCCTTGCTGGGACAATGGAATTGTATTGAATATTTCCATGCACTCGAGATTTCGTATTGTTGACCTTTCACATTATTGTTGCCTTGTGTTTTTATTACTCGTCGCACGAGGGAACATGCCATGTTGACCGAGTGTTATTATATATGCACGAGGGGACATTTCGTGCCGAGTGATTGTGAGGTTATGCACGAGCGGACATTCCGTGCCGAGTGTTATTATATATGCACGAGGGGACATTTCGTGCCGAGTGATTGTGAGGTTATGCACGAGCGGACATTCCGTGCCGAGTGTTATTATATATGCACGAGGGGACATTCCGTGCCGAGTGATTGTGAGCTTATGCACGAGGGGACATTCCGTGCTGAGTGTTATTATATATGCACGAGGGACATTCAGTGCCGAGTGATTGTGAGGTTATGCACGAGGGGACATTCCGTGCCGAGCGTTATTATATATGC
>MDKH01172857.1:0-24540 GCA_005239495.1 Nicotiana undulata
AGGACGCCACGGGGCGCGTCCAAGGGGTCATGGGGCATGGATGGAAAGCCGCCCATGACAACTAATGCTTTAGAAAAGATACTTAAACGTAAAACATTAGCTAATCATTAATATGATTCTTGAAGGAGTAATAATGAATTATATTTAATTTTATTTTTGTTAATGTTCACTTATAAACTCATTGTCTTATTGACATAAATTTTATTAATAATTCACACGGGATAATATGTTTACTACATGTACACAAAGCAAATAGAAAATATATAGATATCAAGAGTTCTGATCATGAAAACACATCGACACACTACAATTATATACTATGAATATTGTCCGTAAGGAAATATTATGTGACATATGATCAAATGATCATATGATTGTTGTAAAGACCCGTAAAATTTCTAACTAAAAACGATGCCCAAATAGGTCTCCATGTTGATATAACTGTAGAAATTCTTAAAACGGACCCTTTTGGAGTGAAAAGTACCCCAGGACTTAAAAGATAGAATTTTCCAAAATTGCGCGGATCTGCGGTCCACTATGCGATCGCACATCATGTATGCGGACCGCATAGTGGTCACATACCTGGACAATTGTTGTCCATTTTGAGGACAGCTATGTGGCCCATAATGCGATCGCATTTCATGAAATGTGGGCCGCATAGTTGTCGCATTCATGCACCTATATTTTTGCGGAGGGAGTTATGTGGCGCACTATGCGATCGCATAACAGGTATGCGGACCGCATAGCTGTCGCACACATGGGTAGTCTTCTTCTCTTTTTGGCCCAGCTGAGGGCCACTTATGCGACAGGTCTGCGGACTGCTAGCAGGAATGCGATCGCATTCCTGACCGCATACCTGCATCGGGGCTTCTAATTTCTAATTTTAAAACCCGACCCTCAGCTTAATAAAACACCCATCCCTTTCATTTTAACGACTATCTGAATAGAATAGAGAGAAGTGAGAGTGGGATTTAGTGAGAGAAAGCCATCACCTTCACCAATTGATCCTCCATCTCTACTCGGGCCTGGAAATTAGTCAAATAGGCGTCATCTTCTTCACCATAAGAGGTAAGTCTCCACCCAATTTCCCTCAAATCTCCGATTCTAGTTAAAATGAAACACACATGGAGTTGTTCTTGAAGATGAGAGTTGAGAATCGTGCATGCATGTACTTAATATACCATAACCTAGTAAAGGAAAGTAGGTTAGAGTAATCTTTCACTAAAAAGGGGCTAGTAGTACAAAGGAACACATAGCGTTCGATAAAATGCCCAAATGAGTTCAAGCCATGTTCATGAGTCCTAATTCTAAGTTTAAATGTGTCACATTGTAAATTAGATTGAAGGCGCTAGAAGGTCCGGTGATTTGGGATAGAAATTTAAGGAGAAATTCAAATTCGAGGTATGTATGGCTAACTCTAATCCTCGTAGGATAAACCCGTTGTGTTCACTTTCCGGGTATGATTCTCTTGTTGATTATCTATGGAATTTATGTGCTCTATGTGCCTAATTGAATAATTCTTGCTTCTATGTTGTTCCATGCTATGACCATATCATTGTGCTACTTGAGTATATGAGTTGTGATCATTTCCTTCTTCTACTATGTGTGCGATCCTTGTATATGATGGGTGTGGTAAATATGAAAGATTGGAATGATATGAAATATGCATCAAAACGTTGTAATGATATGAAATATGAGTAAAGAGATGGTAATGATGTGAAGTACGAATCAAGAGGTTGAATTGATATGAAACATGATTTAATGAATTGGATTGTTATGGAATATGGATTAAAGGATGGATTGTTGTGAAATATGTGTCACGACCCAAGTTTCCATCCGTTGGGTACCGTGATGGCACCTAGTCTTAGGGACTAGGTAAGCCTAACGTTTAACCACAATAACAATAATAAAAGAACTTTAACAATATCGATGATAGAAATCTTGACAGAGTCTACAGTTTTCCCAAAACCCGGTAAGGTACAAGTCATAAGCTCTACGAAATCTTTCTACCAAATCTAAATACAACTGTCTAGAAATAAGTAAGTACAGTTGGAATAAACGGGAAGGTGACTCTGAAGCCTGCGAACGCGGCAACAGGTTACCTTGAGTCTCCTCAGCAATCATCCACGCAGCTACTAACAACCAAAATATGTATCTGTGCAAACAAAAATGCACAGAAGTGTAGTATGAGCACACCACAGCGGTGCCCAGTAAGTATCAAGACTAACCTCGGTGGAGTAGTGACGAGAACTAGTCAAGACACAACTGGTCTACAAAATAAATAACATGAATATAAAAATGATCGAACGTTACATCTATCTAAGACTTCACGGAATAATTTACAACAATGACAATATAGAGCGGAAGGATATTATAGAAATCAATCACGAAACAGCACAAAAATACACAGAAAGATTAACAGCAAAACAAGCCAAACCAAAAGGAAACACAATACAATAGAGAACACCAATAACTCAACTCTATGTCGGTTTGTTCACTTCGGCCTTAGCCATTAAAATCCATAAACTGGTGGAAATGTTTAAACATCAGTTCATATGAAAAACTTTTGCAAATAAAAATCATTTTAGTATGGAAGAGTTTCTTTTGAAAATATACTTTCTCCAAAAGTAGATATAAGTATATTTAATAGAGAGAATTACGTAAAACATAGTTTCTTCCAAAATACGAAACTTCCCAAAGATGTTTTCCCAAAAAAAGACTTACAATGTCATTTTAGGCAAGACTAGTGTTTTTCAAATATACCTTCGATGTAAAAGTCCTTCAAATATAATCATTTCGAAACCATTGCTTTTTCAATAATACTTTTCAAGAAAATCCCTTGATCAAAATCTCCTCAAGATTTATCTACCGAAACTCAGTCCGTAACTCAGAAATTGCCATGCAGTATAGAAAGAATATCAAATCTTGCCAATAAATGCGGTAAGAGATCAGTAGGAATATCCAAATTTAGAACAACTGAATGAAATGCAAAGACAAGTGCACGGCATCACCTTTCGTGCTTTTACTCTCATCTTCACCAAAACAAGTAAATAAATACACGGTATCATCCTTCGTGCTTTTACTCTCATCCTCACGATGCAATGAATAAATAAAATGGCACGACATTATCCTTCGTGCTTTTGAATATTAAATCATGACACGGCATCACCCTTTGTGCTTTACACTCTCATCCTCACAATGCAACAAATAAATACACAGCATCACCCTTCGTGCTTTACACTCTTCCTCACAATGCAACACATAAATACACGGCATCACCCTTCGTGATTTACACTCTTCCTCACCCAAACAATATCAAGAACAACAATTTGGCAAGGAACATCAACAATATGAACAATAAATCACAACCTCCCGGCAAGGGAGTCAACAATACAAACAATTATCATTAACAACATAGACAGTAATAGAAACCATAACATCCCGCCAAGGGAGTCAACAAGGCAAATAACATTATCAACAACAGGAATAATAAGAGAAACCACACGATCCCGGCAAGGGAAACAACTATAACCAATCACACCTAAACAGTTAACTTCACGAGATAAAACTCAGCTTAAACAAAGGCCCAGTAATAGGCAACATCAAGGAAATATCAACAACATAAATGTTTATCAACTAGACCTAAGTGGCACTTAAAGGAAAACTCATAGGAATTACAAGGTAAGACTCACGGGAATGCTTGACACCAACGAACGGATGTTCTAACTATAGCTAAACAACTATACAGCTAGACAACACTATCATAGTCAACTTGGCAGTTTTAGGAAGCAAATATAGCATGGAGATAGGAGCGGTAAAAGATGCAGTTAAGTCAATTAAGATCAAATAGCCAACGAAGGAATCCAAAAGCAAGTAATTCAAATCTAAGCAGGAAAGGAAGAAATTAACAACCAAGGATTCAAATGTATCAATTACAACACATAAATAGGTAACATAAGAACTTACGATTCCTAAAAGAGCATCCAATTAGCAAATAAGTCTGAGTACACACTCGTCACCTCGCATACACGGACTACATACAACAAAGAAGACTCAATCCTAAGGGGTAGTTTCCCCCACACAAGGTTAGGCAAGATACTTACCTCAAAGACGACAACCCGGTACTCAAAAATAAACTTCTCAGGCGGAAAGACCTCCGGACGGCTCAAAATCAACTAAAATAACTTCAAAATACACATAAAACGTATAAGGAACTATTCCAAACAATAAAGTTTCAATCTTTACAAAATTATAAAAATCGACCCAGAAGTCGACCCCCGGGCCCGCAGCTCGGAACCCGACAAATTATACAAATTCCGATTACTCATTCCGATACGAGTTCACCCATACTAAATTTATCAAATTCCGTTGTCATTTGGTCTTTCAAATCATGAAATTTCCTCTTAGAAGTTTTCCTTCAAAACCCACAATTCCCTCAACCCCAAAACAGAAATTAAATGATAAAAACAAGAACTAATTCATGAAATATAATTAATTATAGTGGAAGAACACTTACCCATTCGATTTGTGTGAAAAGCCCTCAAAGAATCGCCCACAACCAAGCTCTAGAAGTCAAAATGTGTTAAAAATTGTGAAACCCTGATTTTGAGTTTAAAACTGTTCTGCCCAGGTATTAAAGCATCGCGATCGCGGACACAAAGATGTGATCGCGAAGAGGAAAGTTGCTGCTGGCAAAAAGGTACTATGCGATCGTGAATAAGTTGATGTGATCGCATAGAAGAGGTCTATGGTCACTGCCCAGGGGCACCGCGAACGCGAGAAGGGGTATGTGAACGCGGAGAAAGGGGGAAAGGACACTACGCGAACGCAGGGTTGCTATGCGATCGCGAAGAGGAAACCATGTCTACTGCCCCAGCCATATATTGTACTGTGAGAACGCGAGGGGCTAGCTGCGATCGCGGAGTCTGTGGTTTGTGGAGGTGTGTGATCGCGGACGTGCATTTATGATCGCACTAAAGGACAATCTGAGCTTCTCAAAGAGACTCTATGCGATCGCATAGAAGGAAACCATAAGGCAAATTTCAGTTGTTCAAAAATAAGAAAAATGAACCCGACACCCATCTGAAACACACCCGAGGCCCCCAAGACCCCGTCCAACCACACACACATGTCATATAACCTAACACGGACTCGCTCAAAGTTTCAAAACACATAAAACAACATCAAAACAACGAATCAAACCAAAACTCGAACTTATGAGTTTTCAAAACTTCAAATATCAACACTCGCGTCGAAACCTATCAAATCAACCCGGAATGATGTGAAATTTTGCAGACAAGTCCAAAATGACACAACGGACCTACAACCACTCTCGGAATTCCATTCCAAGCCCGATATCAAATCTCACCTATCGGCCAAAATCGCCAAAATTCTAACTTTCGCCAAAATACCTCAAATCACTCTACGGACTTCCAAGACCAATTCCGGACACGCGCCTAAGTCCAAAATCATCATACAAAGTTGTTGGCATTAACCAAAACTCATTCCGAGGCCGTTTACACAAAAGTCAAGCCTCTGGTCAACTTCCATCTCTTAAGCCTCTAAAACTGAAATTTTTCTTCCAATTCGACTCTGGATTATCCGGTAACTAAATCTAACCATGCACACAGGTCGATATACACAATGTGAATCTGTTTATGACCATATACCACCGAGCGGAGCTTAAATTCCCGAAACAACCGGTCGTGCCGTTACAATACGAATCAAAGGATTCTAATAATATGAAAGATGAATCAAAGAATGATATGTGTTGGGGATAAAAAAGGTTTAAAATGATGTAAGTGATCTAAAATATCCATAAATGGACCAGGAGAATGTCCTAGGGGTGAGAAGGTCTATCCGATCTAGCTGGGATCAGACTCCATGTCGTACGCATGGATGAATCGATATTGTGATATGATTATGATATGATAATGATTAATTTCCTCACTGTTTCAGTTGAGACGGACTAGGCGATCAGGAAGAGATCGGACTCCGTGTGTAGTGCACATGCCACGGTGTTAGCCTAGCCGATTCGGGCAGAGATCGAACTCCGTGTGAACAAAAAACGGTGGTGATATAAGATGTGATGATATTCGGACCTTACCTAGGATGGCTTAGCCGATCGGGCAGATATCGGACTCCGTGTGATAACGACACGGTGGATCAGTAATAATAATAACAATATGAAACTTAAAAGAACATAATCCAAAAGATGGCAAAACGGGATGAGGGATGTGGAAATTTTTGTTTGTGTTTTCCCTTGCTTCGGTGCATTGTTGTATGATACCTCTACTTGAGTTTGACTGTTGATGTTTATCCTATCTAGAGTAGGTTTGTTCATACATACTAGTACTATTCAATGGTACTAACGTCCCTTTTGCCGGGGGCGCTACATCTTTTAAATGGATGTAGGTGGTTATGTAGCAGGTAACGCTGATCGCCGATAGTGGTGTCGTTCCTCCATCCCTTCAGCAGTTCTGGTGAGCCCCACTTCCTCTCGGGGCTGTGTATAGTTCATGTTGACTCATTTTGTATATGTCGTTCTTTTGAGGTATAGTCGGGGCCTTATCGCCGGCAAGTCTATGTATTCTTTTTCATACTCTTAGAGGCTCCGTAGACATTATGTGGGTTGTAAATAAATTTTGGGTAGTTGTTGCACTTACTTGTGATCGTGGTTCCGTATTGGGAAGGTTGTACTTATTATGTATGATTTGGTAAGATATAATGTTAAAACGTTAAAAGAGGAAAGATGGACTCTATGTTGTGAACCCACGCTTTTGATTTTCTCTTGCTATTTCATTTGAATAATGTATGCTATAAACACGGGGAAACGCGTTGGGTAGGAAAGGAAAATCAGGTTTGCTTGACCAGGTTCATTCGGTTAGGCGCCGGTCCCGTCCCTCGGTCTTGGGGCGTGACAAACTTGGTATCAGAGCCTAAGGTTTTACAAGTGTCCTAGGATGTCTCGGAGCCGGGTCTAGTAGAGCCCTTCTTATCAGTGTGTTGTCGACCACATCTATAATTAGGGGGCTGCATGGACATTTAGGAAAATACCATTTATTGTCATTCTGTATCATGCGATGTGGTGAAATGTGAGGTTGTTGTCTCTAACTCGTGCATTGTTCCAACTTTCAGTAAATGGCATCCAAGAAGAGAGCTCGACTCGGTCTAGAGGCCAATGCCACCCCAAGTGTGGCCATAAATTCTCAATCTGATGGTGTGGGCGAGGACAATCCCCCGACTATGAATCTGCCTGACTCCAGCATCCCTGGCCAGACTCTTCTAATTCCTGCTCCAGGGGAGGGTGCTACAATCCTTCCCACTGATTTCGCTGATGTTCCTGATCCAGCTTCAGCTTCCGGTCCCGGTATTTCTCATGGGGACCTTAGGGGAGCTATTCACATGTTGACACAGCTAGTGGCCTCCCAGGCCCAAAGGTCAAATGTTGCCCCTCCGTCTTCTAGCGAGCAAGGGGATTCTTCAGGTTCCAAAGTCAACCAGTTTCTTCAGTTAGCCTCTCTAGAGTTCACCGGTACTGACCCAGAGGCTGATCCTCAAGATTGTATCGACGAGATGTACAAGACCCTCCGAGTTATGAGGGCTACTGAGACAGAGGGGGTGGAGTTAGAAAGGAGCGGCGTATTCGTGGTTCGAAATATGGGAGGATTCACGTGGGGAGGGGAGCCCTCCGGCAAGATGGGATGAATTTGTAGAGTCCTTCATGGATCATTTCCTGCCCGCCGAGACTAGGGCAACCCGTGCTACAGAGTTTGAGGTCCTCAAGCAGGGCAACCGGAGTGTGTGGGAGTACCACATGGAGTTCGTGCGCCTGTCCAAATATGCTATTCACATGGTGTCGCCTATGGAGGCCAGAGTTCGTTGGTTTGTTCAGGGCCTTGGTCCCTTGGTTGTTAATAAAGTTGCTACAGCTTCTCTACATTCAGATATGAACTATGGGAAGATTGTGGGATTCGCCTAGGCTATAGAGGCTCGGAAATTGAAGATAAGAATATAGAGAGAAAGTGGTAGTAGGGCCCAGTCCGCGGGCAACTCTGGGGTTTCTTTTGGAGGTGGGAGACCAGTCCTTGGGAGAGGGTCATCAGGACCATCCCAGTCTCACGCTCAGTCATCAGCTAGTGTCCCGCCACAAGGTTGTCACCATCATCATCAGCAGGGAGGTCGGTTTGGGGCCATTTCAGGCAGCAGGGGGTTCCATCAGCCAGGTCGTTCAGGTGGGAGGTTCCAGTAGCAGCAGAGGGGCACATGCCCCAAGTGTGAGAGGTTTCATACTTGGCCCTGTTATCTGGATCGGCCAGTATGCTATGGTTGTGGGGTGAGGGGTCACATTCAGAGAGACTGCCCTTCATTCCGCCAGGGAGTAGGTTGGGATGCCGCCCAGCCATCTAGTTCTTCAGCTGCTACATCTTCAGCACGCCCACCAGCCCGAGGCCCTTCAGCACCAACAGGGCGTGGTGCAGCTAGGGGTGGTGCACGAGGTCGGGGAGGACCCAGTCGGTCCTATGCTTTGAGTGGTCGACGGAGTGCAGAGGCTTCTCTAGATGTTATCACAGGTATCCTGACTGTTCAATCTCATGATGTTTATGCTCTTATTGATCCCGGGTCTTCCTTATTATATGTCACTCCTTTTATTGCTTCGAGTTTTGGGGTAGAACCCGAACAGCTCCATGAGCCATTCTCAGTGTCAACTCTGGTTGGTGAATCTATTACGGTCGCGCAAGTCTATAGGAATTGTGTTGTCACGGTGCATGGTCGGGATACCACGGCCGATCTTATTGAGCTAGGAATGGTAGATTTTGATGTAATTGTGGGAATCGATTGGCTCTATTCGTGCTTTGCTAAATTTGACTGCTGGACCAGGATTATGAGGCTTGAGTTTCTTAATGAACCAGTTATTGAGTGGGTGGGGAATAATATCGTGCCAAGAGGTAGGTTTATTTCCTATCTTAAGGCCTCAAAGATGATAAAAAAGGGGTGCATCTACCATTTGGTCCGGGTTGCGGACACCACTTTAGAGGTGCCTGCTCCCGAGTCTGTGCCTGTTGTGAATGAATTTCTTAAAGTATTTTCGGATGAGCTTCCTAGGATTCCACCAGATAGAGAGATCGATTTCGGAATTGATGTATTGTTAGATACCCAGCCTATATCTATTCCACCCTACCGTATGGCGCCAGCAGAATTAAGGGAGTTAAAGGAGCAGTTGAAGGATCTTCTAGAGAAGGGTTTCATTCGGCCAAGTGTGTCGCCTTGGGGCACACCGGTTCTTTTTGTCAGAAAGAAAGATGGGTCTCTGCGAATGTGTATTGATTATCGGCAGCTCAACAAGGTCACCATCAAAAACAAATACCCATTGCCTTGGATAGATGATTTGTTCGACCAATTGCAAGGTGCTAGGTTCTTATCAAAGATTGATTTACGGTCCAGGTATCACCAATTAAAGATCAGGGAGCAGGATATTCCTAAGACCGCCTTCAAGACTCGTTATGGGCACTTCGAATTCTTGGTAATGTCTTTTGGGCTAACCAACGCCCCAACAGCTTTTATGGATCTTATGAATCGGGTTTTCAAGCCATTTCTCGACTCTTTCGTGATTGTTTTCATCGACAATATCCTTGTGTATTCGCAAAGTCAAGAAGATCATGCTAATCACCTCAAGGAAGTTCTGCAGACTCTTCATCAGCACCAGTTGTATGCAAAGTTCTTAAAATGTGAGTTTTGGCTAGAATCAGTTACCTTTTTGGGCCATGTTGTTTCCAGGGAAGGGATTCGGGTTGATCCCCAGAAGATCGCAGCGGTGAAGGATTGGCCTAGACCAATGACCCCGACAGAGATTCGCAGTTTCTTGAGTTTAGCTGGGTATTATCGGAGGTTCGTGGAAGGATTCTCTACTCTCGCCTCTCCATTGACTAAGCTGGCGCAGAAAGCAGTTAAGTTTCAGTGGTCTGATGCTTGTGAAAAGAGTTTCCAGGAATTGAAATCAAGATTGACTTTGGCACCAGTGTTGACCTTGCCAGAAGATACAGAGGGTTTGTGGTGTATTGTGATGCTTCGAGGGTTGGTTTGGGGTGTGTGTTGATGCAATGTGGGAAGGTTATAGCGTATGCTTCAAGGCAGCTCAAGAATCACGAGAATAATTATCCGACGCATGATTTGGAGCTCGCAGCGGTTGTTTTTGCATTGAAAATCTGGCGGCATTATCTTTATGGGGTCCAGGTGGACGTGTTCATAGACCACAAGAGTCTTCATTATTTATTCAAACAGAAGGAATTAAACTTGTGGCAGAGGAGATGGTTGGAATTTCTCAAAGATTATGATATGAATATTTTGTACCATCCAGGGAAGGCGAATGTGGTGGCAGACGCTCTTAGTCGGAAATCCATGGGTAGTTTGGATCATTTAGAAGCAGGTTAGAGGCCTTTGGCTCGGGAGGTTTACCAGTTGGCCAGTCTGGGGGTTTGTCTTTCGGCCTCAAACGAAGGGAGTGTTGTGGTGCATAACGGAGCGGAATCTTCGCTTGTGGCAGAAGTCAAGGAAAAGCAATTCAATGATCCAGCATTGGCATAGTTGAAAGAGTAAATTCTAAATCATAAGACCACAGCATTTTCACTCGGCAATGGCGACGGTGTCTTGCGGTGTTAGGGAAGACTATGTGTTCCGGAGGTGGATGATCTCCAGGAGAGAGTTATGGAAAAGGCTCACCATTCTAGATATTCTGTACACCCAGGTTCTACGAAAATGTATCACGATCTCAAGGAGATTTATTGGTGGAATGGTATGAAGAGGGGTGTGGCGGACTTTGTGGCTAGGTGTCCGAACTGTCAGCAAGTGAAGGCCAAGCATCAGAGGCCCAGTGGGTTGGCGCAGCTTATGGAAATACCAATATAGAAATGAGAGATGATCAATATGGACTTTGTGGTGGGGTTACCCCACACTCCGCGTAAGTTCGACTCAATTTGGGTAAATCGGCTCATGAAGTCAGCGCATTTCTTGCCAGTCAAGTCCACCGATACTGCAGAATAGTACGCTCAGTTGTATATCAAAGAAATAGTCAGGCTTCATGGCACTCCAGTTTCTATTATCTCGGATCGGGGGGCCCAGTTCACAACTAACTTTTGGAAGAAATTTCAGCAAGGTTTGGGTACGCAGGTAAATCTCAACACAACCTTCCACCCGCAGACTGATGGGCAAGCAGAGAGGACTATTCAGACGCTTGAAGACAAGTTACGAGCTTGTGCACTTGATTTTAAGGGTAGCTGGGATGATCATTTGCTACGTATAGAGTTTTCTTACAACAACAGTTTCCATGCTAGTATTCAGATGGCCCCATTTGAGGCATTGTACGGAAGAAAGTGTAGATCTCTGATTGGATGGTTCGAGGTTAGTGAGGCGGAACTGCTAGGGCCGGATCTTGTGCATTAGGCTATGGAGAAGGTTAGAATCATAAAGGAGAGTTTGAAAACTGTTCAGAGTCGTCATAAATCCTATTCGGACGTTCGTTGTAGGGATTTGGAGTTTCAAGTAGATGATTGGGTATTCTTGAAGGTATCTCCCATGAAGGGGGTTATGCGGTTTGGAAAGAAGGAGAAATTGAGACCAAGGTATGTCGGGCCGTATAGGATCGCTCAAAGGATAGGACATGGGGCGTATAGGCTGGAGTTGCCTCCTGAAATGTCATTGGTACACCCGGTGTTTCATGTGTCCATGTTAAAGAAGGTGATTGAAGATCCATCTGCCATTGTGTCGGTTGAGACCGTTGAAGTTAATGAAGCATTGTCATATGAAGAGGTTCCGATTGCTATACTCGATAGGCAAGTTCGTAAGTTGAGAAATAAGGAGATTGCTTCAGTTAAAGTGTTATGGCGGAATCAACAAGTCGAGGAAGCCACATGGGAAGCGGAAAATGAAATGAAAGAGAAATACCCTCATTTGTTTGAATAAGTCAGGTAGTTGTTTATGAAGGTGGTCACCTCTAAATTTTGTGTCATATCTTGTGTGAAACCACCCCATTCCCCTAATCCCCCTTCTCTTATGACTTCTCAACTTTGTGCCATATTTGTATGTATTGTGTTAGTTGAATTATGTGCAATTCATTGAAATAACTGAATTATGTGCCATTCGTTGTGTTAACTGAACTTTGTGGGACTTGTTGAATTGTGTTTCGGGGGCTCTCTGGCAGGTGGATAGGGCTATTTACAAAGAAAACTCTGGCAAAATTTTTAGAAAATATCGGAGTTAGTGAAAATTGGGGGTTGGCATTTTGTGTTTTCATACCCGAGTGATTTCTCGATCCTCATTCGAGGACGAATGATTTTAAGTAGGGGGTTGTTACGCGGCACCTTCCTGAGATGCTTTGGAAGGGCGACGTAAGGCTAAGCAACCAATGTCAGGGTGGTTGCTGTCCGCCAAATGAGGTCCCTGCCACACGCTAGACTAGATTGTCAGTGCCGTGTGGGAAAACCAATGCCAACAATTGAGAGAACAGTAATAATGTTTGAAATGATGAAAGCTGGATTGCAATAATGAAAGCTATTACAAAATGAAGGAAATGCGGTGTCGAGGGGTAGAGACACCAGTACAGGGATTTGCTTGCTTGAAAGTTTTGAATGCTATATACCCCCTAATAATGCTTTAAAAAAATAAACCCTAGTTACATGAGTAGACTAAACTAGGCTAGAGAAACATAATGGAAGTACATGGAATAAAGCTAGTCTATGATTACAAAGAAAAGGACTTAGTTTTCTACAAAGGTAGAAACAGGTCCGTTGGCAGCAACTTTGTCTTCGGCATCATGATCTGCGCGCGCGGCATTGTCTGTGCGCGCGGCGCTGTTGGCAGCTGCTTGCGGCTGGGCGCTAGCGAGGGAAATTGGTGGGGCGACAGAGGCACCTGCGCGCTTGTCACTTGGAGAGGCCAAGACCACGGGGCCGTCCGTGGCGCTAGGCGTTGGGATGCTTGCTAGGACGCCACGGGGCGCGTCCAAGGGGTCATGGGGCATGGATGGAAAGCCGGGGGTGGACGTAAAGACCCGTAAAATTTCTAACTAAAAACGATGCCTGGATAGGTCCCCATGTTGATATAACAGTAGAAATTCTTAAAACGGACCCCTTTGGAGTGAAAAATACCCCAGGACTTAAAAGATAGAATTTTCCAGAATTGCGCGGTTCTGAGGCCCACTATGCGATAGCAAATCATGTATGCGGACCGCATAGTGGTCGCATACCTGGACAGTTGCTGTCCATTTTGAGGACAACTATGCGGCCCATAATTGTTGATATCCAATCTTTCCTCAAATTATGTTCAAACTTGCATATATACCTCAAAATCACTTTTCATAATAATTGGCATTTTTTCATAATTTTACCAATTTATTTTCCTATTTAGTGTTTTATATTCAATAAGTATTCATAAATCGCATTATAAATAATTTCAAAGTATTCCTTAGCTCAATATACCATTCTAGTCATGTCAGGAGTTAATTCTTTCATAAATTAGCCAATGTTGGCATTATTTAATTATAATTACAATAATTTTACAATTATAGCCTAATCGCATATTTTATACCATTTTAAAATCAATAACTAGTCATTTTATATTTTTATATTAGTTAATCACCTTAATTTCATTTATATAGCCTCAATCTCATTTTATACAATTATTAGTTATTTTTTATTAATTATCTAACTATTTTAAGGGGTATTTAACGTTAGCCACATTTATTTAAATCCTAGCCATCTTTAAAACCCAACCCACCTGACCCTTTAACCCAATTGAATACCCAGCACAAAACCCATTAAATACCCGGCCCAACTCCAAACCAATCTGAGTCATTGATCAAAGTAGATCAACGGCCCAGATATTTGTTACCTAAATTAAACCCCAATTACCCCTCCCCGTCCGACCCCTAATTTTCCATCTCTCATTCTCTCTCTATTCTTCTCTGGTTCTCTCTGGTTCTCTCTAGAACCTTCCCCTTGATTCCCTCTTCCGATGAAGCTTGCTCATCTTCTCCGGCTGGTTCCCTCGCCGGAAACTATGGTTTCCCATCATCTCCTGGAAATTTGTTTGCCTTACACCAGTTTGACGACACCCTAAGGCCCTCAGGCGTACCTGGAGCGGTTCACTCACCTATCATGGTCCCTCATGCCACTTTCCGGCCACCTCCTGCCGTCTAAGTAAGAGCTACTACTTTCCTGGCTAACGCCGACGACATCTTTAAGGTTTTCTTATTTCTCTGGGTTCTCTGAAACCCTAACCCCTGGTATTTTCACGATTATTTTTAGATCTGTCTTAGATCTGTATATGCTATGAAGCTTTTTACATGTTTCTTTCGAAAATCTTCTTATTTTAACTGATCCCTCATTTTTCAAACTAGGGTTTCATAACCCTTTATTTTAAATGGTTTTCATACGATTTTCCAGTATTCTCTTAAAATTTCCATTGTGTTTAATGTTTTATTGAAGTCTCTCTCTTTATCTGAGTTGTGAAAACCCTAATCTTTCACCTTGGGTATCTGAATACATGTTTGCATATGTGCTTTATGATTCTCTGCAGTTTTTACCCTGTGATGTTCGTATATGTTTCTGACTTTATTACTCTCTCTACGTGCCTCCATGTTTACCCTATAATACACATGAATCCTTGGCCTGCATGATTTTACTCTACTGAGATTGCTAGGGTTTCAGAGTTCTTGAACATTGTCTATTTAATCCGTGTTTATTTTCCTTAGCTGATACTGGCCTTATTTGAATCCTTGATTCCCTCTGATTAGTATCATTCACAATTCCTTAAGGTGATACACTACTGATTCTGACCCATGAGTAATTCACTTGCCTTATTTGATTAATTCTACTGTTTAATCGATTTTAACTAAGATTTTCTGAACCTATACCAATTGTTTATTCTGTATACTGAGATTATTTTCCTGTGTGGTATTTCAATCATATAAGATACTTTCCTTAGTTAAGAATGACTCCTTGTGATTTTAGTCCCATCCGTGATTCTTTGACTAATTTTCAGAATTGACTTATGCTTTTTACCATATAAATGCACTCAGTATATATTTTCCTTGCTTGAGATACTATGTACTTGACCTTATTGCATGCCACATTCTTTACTACTCCTATTATGGTATAAACAGCTTTCTAAGTGATTCTTTCCTTATTTTGATACAATTTACACCCGTTTGAATCATGACTCCTTGATTGAAGGGAATCCAGACCTCTGATTGATTTTAATTGGTACTATTTATATAATTATGTTACTCTGTACTCGTTTTAAGAACTATATATACACTCTACTCATTCATCACATACACGCAGACATAGATGCAAAAAAACTAATATGTGCACTCCTTTCACAACAAAAGAGTTTCATACTCTCTTCACTCTCTCTTCTGTGTTATTTGCTATTACTTTAAGTGAGCCGGCTGTAAGCCAAGGCTGACTACTGTGCATCTCCTATCTTTGCTTGCATTATTGCTTCCTTCATCATACTGGTATGTTCTGAGTTAAGCTTCAGTCATCAAACCAATATGTTTCTATTGATAGTTCAATTCCTTGTACTCCTGATATGTTTCCACTTGTGGTTCTACTATTCAACTTGCAATTAATATGTTTGCTTTCATGGTCTATTACATGTCCTTGAATGTGCCCCCTCCCTTAGACTCAGCATTTTTATATCTCTTTTAGGTTCTACTTCAATGTTCCCTGATGATAGTCTAGACCTCTGTGTGGTAATGCATCCTGCACTTTGTGATTTATTTGTTCCTGTGTAACTTCGAAATGCCTATTATACATTGGTCCTATGAACTCCTTAGGACCTCTTTGATTCTGAATCCATGTGTAACTTTGATTCCTGTGTGCTCACACTTACATGCTTCATATTTGTTCCCAATTCCCCATTACCTTGTGTAGTTGCGGAATTTATTTTAGTTCTGGTTCTGTATGTGTTGTTCTGGTTGCCTTATCATTTTCAAATTGATCTTATTACCACTTTTCAGAACTCTATTTTTCCTAAAAAAATTAGTCTTTTTTGTTTAAACTATTTTCTTACTCAATTTCTGTCAAAAACCCTTTTAAAACTTATCCATGGCACATCTCACTCTACTCCTAGTTTTCTAAGTTCAGCCCCTTTGTGTGAGCACTAATTTGGGGACCCTTTGAGTACCCTCTGAACTCTGACACACAAGGCTGGCATTCCCACACTGCACTTACTCCCTCTTGGCTAGGGTACCTGGGTGTGAGCACTGCCGGGGATCCTCCGAGGTCCTTAGGAACTCTGACACACCCGGGTTTTGAAAGGCTATGGCATATGGAATTAAGGACCTTGAGACTTGGGCCTATTGGTAGGCTCCCTATAGTGTAACTTCTTAATTTTATTATTTACTTATGTAATTCGTGTAACGTTGGTCTGTAATAACTAATTGTAAAAACGATTATGGGGTTGGATAATGAAATGGGCGGGGTATGCATACTTAGTATAGGCACGGGTAGAGATCATGACTATATGATTTACTTCCCTTATGTGTGCAATAATAACCATGTCTAGGCACAATAAGCATGCCATACATATCATGTTGCCCAGCTTTACTGCACTCAGCATTCCATCACATGTAGAAATCCTGTTTATAGGAGTGGTTGTCACAATATTACTGCTTCAACATTCTTATCTGCCATAATTGCATCACCTTAGAAACCCTGCTTAGGATAAATAATAACATTAACAACCATCCATCTTGCATTAGAAATCATGTTCCTTAGGATATTGTTTTCAGCATGTTCATGTTATTCATGCCAAAATCATGTGTTAGAACATACTTTGCATCACTGTATACATTGCTACGAACGCCTAGAAAATCATGTATTAGGCTCAGCAAACTAACAAAGAATTGGTTATCTGTGAAACCGGTGCATTCTGCTTTAAATCAAATGTGTTAATAAATAAATCCTTCTAAAACACGTTCTGACGCTGAAACGCTTATGTATTTAGAACATCATGTATAGGTCTTGCATGATGTTGCGCCTTGTTTGCATTAGATACCATGCCCTTTTAGGATTGCATTCATATTCGCTTAACACCCACCCCTTAGCCTGGTTAAGGATTAAAACAGACTTACCCCTGCTTAACAACTATTTTCTAAAAACTGGACATTTAGAACAGTATAACTGGAGCAGTTTTTGGTACGCCTAGGCAAGCCTTAGGTATTAAACTTGTTAAAACTGAAAGTAGATCTCTTTATGCATACTGTTTGGCTAATAACAGGTTAAAATCAGTATTTAGAAATTGGTACAATTCCTTCTCTAAAATCAGTAATAAAACTGCCCCGTTATTGCATTCTCGACTAGACATCATGCCTTAGGTCCTGAAGTTAGAAAGGCCTTACTTGTGTTTGAGTCGTGCTAATTATGTGCATAACCTATGGAGGAATATTTGGGCCTCATATATGCTCCTATTTATTTTCCCCCATATTTGCAGTCCTAATTGTCTTTGCTTGCCGCTTAGAATTTTGTCCTTTAAACTTAGGGGTCAGCCTAGCACCTCCTTTAGGATAGTAGTCCTAATCTCCTCCGGGACTGATAGGATGGGACGGGTAATAGAACGCAATAGAGTTCGTGACCAATACACGCTTGAATTACCTTCACGGGGTGGGAAAGGGTAGAATATGGATATGATGACCAGTGCGCTAATACCACGTGTAGCCCCTCTCTGAGGAGTGTCTATCGGGTATTGCATTGACGATCCATATTGTTTCAAACCTAGGATGTCTTTCTTTCAAATGTTTTATTAGTTCTTTCAAAAGTTAATAACTCCAATGCTTATTTGAAATCCCCTCTTATTTGGGCCATTACTTGCTACTTGCTTATTGTACAAATTCACGAAAACCATTTGGCCGGGAACCACAATTGTGGATCCTGAGGGGTGCCTAATACCTCCCCCTTGGGATAATTTCAAGCCCTTACCCAATCTCTTGTAATGCAAACTAGTCTCATGAGTTAATCACTCTAGGTGCCCTAACGCACCTTAAAAATCGTTAGGTGGTGACTCTTCTTTTAACCCTCTTCCTTTAAAAGGAGTTGTCAGAACGTCATAAACCCAATCTCCGCTTAAGGGAAAAGGGGGCGCGACAATAACGCGACCGCATTTCATGAAATGTGGGCCGCATAGTTGTCGCATTCATGCACCTATATTTTTGCGGAGGGAGTTATGCGGCGCACTATGCGATCGCATAACAGGTATGCGGACCGCATAGATGCCGCACACCTGGGCAGTCTGGTTCTCTTTTTGGCCCAGCTGAGGGCCATTTATGCGACAGGTCTGCGGACCGCATAGCAGGAATGCGATCGCATTCCTGACCGCATACCTGCATCGGGGCTTCTAATTTCTAATTTTAAAACCCGACCCCAGCTTGATAAAGCACCCATCCCCTTCATTTTAATGACTATCTGAATAGAATAGAGAGAAGTGAGAGTGGGTTCTAGTGAGATAAAGCCATCACCTTCACCAATTAATCTTCCATCTCTATTCGGGCTTGGAAATTAGTCAAATAGGCGTCATCTTCTTCACCATAAGAGGTAAATCTCCACCCCATTTCCCTGAAATCTCCGATTATAGTTAAAATGAAAAACACATGGAGTTGTTCTTGAAGATGAGAGTTGAGAATCTTGCATGCATATACTTAATCTACCATAACCTAGTAAAGGAAAGTAGGTTAGAGTAATCTTTCACTAAAAAAGGGCTAGTAGTCTAAAGGAACACATAGCGTTCGATAAAATGCCCAAATGAGTTCAAGCCATGTTCATGATTCCTAATTCTAAGTTTAATGTGTCACATTGTAAATTAGATTGAAGGCGCTAGAAGGTCCGGTGCTTTGGGATAGAAATTTAAGGAGAAATTCCAATTCGAGGTATGTATGGCTAACTCTAATCTTCGTAGGATAAACCCGTTGTGTTCATTTTCCGGGAATGATTCTCTTATTGATTATCTATGGAATTTATGTGCACTATGTGCCTAATTGAATAATTCTTGCTTCTATGTCGTTCCATGCTATGACCATATCATAATGCTACTTGAGTATATGAGTTGTGATCACTTCCTTCTTCTACTATGTGTGTGATCCTTGTATATGATGGGTATGGTAAATATGAAAGATTGGAATGATATGAAATATGCATCAAAATGTTGTAATGATATGTAATATGAGTAAAGAGATGGTAATGATGTAAAGTATGAATCAAGAGGTTGAATTGATATGAAACATGATTTAATGAATTGGATTTGTATGGAATATGGATTAAAGGATGGATTGTTGTGAAATATGAATCAAAGGATTCTAATGATATGAAAGATGAATCAAAGAATGTTGGGGATCAAAAAGGTTAAAAATGATGTAAGTGATCTAAAATATCCATAAATGGACCAGGAGAATGTCCTAGGGGTGAGAAGGCCTATCCGATCTGACTGGGATCAGACTCCATGTCGTACACATGGATGACTTGATATTGTGATATGATTATGATATGATGATGATTATTGTCCTGACTGTTTAAGTTGAGACGTCCTAGCCGATCGGGCAGAGATCGGACTCCGTGTGAACAAGGCACGGTAGTGATATGAGATGTGATGATATTCAGACCTCACCTAGGATGGCTTAGCCGATCGGGCAGAGATCGGACTCCGTGTGAACAAGGCACGGTAGTGATATGAGATGTGATGATATTCAGACCTCACCTAGGATGGCTTAGCCGATCGGGCAGAGATCGGACTCCGTGTGATAACGAAACGGTGGTTCAGTAATAATAATAACAAGATGAAACTTAAAAGAACATAATCCAAAGGATGGCAGAACAGGATGATGGATGTGGAAATTCTTGTTTGTGTTTTCCCTTGCTTTGGTGCATTGTTGTATGATACCTCTACTTGAGTTTGACTGTTGATGTTTATCCTATCTAGAGTAAGTTTGTTCATACATACTAGTACTATTCAATGGTATTGACGTCCCTTTTGCCGGGGGCGCTACATCTTTTAAATGGATGTAGGTGGTTCTGTAGCAGGTAGCGCTGATCGTTGATAGTGGTGTCGTTCTTCCATCCCTTCAGCAGTTCTGGTGAGCCACACTTCCTCTAGAGGCTATGTGTAGTTCATGTTGACTCATTTTGTATATGTCGTTCTTTTGAGGTATAGTCGGGGCCTTGTCGCCGGCAAGTCTATGTATTCTTTTTCGTACTCTTAGAGGCTTCGTAGACATTATGTGGGTTGTAAATAAATTTTGGGTAGTTTTTGCACTTACTCGTGATCGTGGTCCCGTGTCGGGAAGGTTGTACTTAGTATGTATGATTTGGTAAGATCTAATGTTAAGACGTTAAAAGAGGACTTTTGATTTTCTCTTGCTATTTCATTTGAATAATGTATGCTACAAACACGGGAAAACGTGTTGGGTAGGAAAGGCAAATCAGGTTCACTTGATCGGGTTCATTCGGTTAGGCGCCGGTAATGCTGTAATGTGGGTTGGGCCTGACCCGGGACCGGCCCGGGATCGCGACCCATGTGGGCTTTTGGGCTAAACGGGCTAGCCCGTGGCGAGTCCGGGCTTGGCTGACCTATGAGCCCATATGGGGTGGGTCTTCATTTTGGAACTGTGAGTCCGGGACCGTTTAGCCCGGTACTGGTGATAATAGGTGAATTTTACTATAATTAGGACCCTAAAGAACCACATTTTGTATCGTTACTAATGTAAATATTGATAACAAAATGCTCTGATTAGTGTTTTTTATGCATTGCAGGTGATATATCACAAGAAAAGGACGTTAGAACATTTTTGGAGTCAATTACGGGAAAAAGAAGGCCAATCAAATAATACCCACAAAGTGCACCAAATAATAAGCAAAAGCAGAGCTGAAGCAGGCCTGCCGCGGTCCGGGCGCGGGCGCGGTGCAACCGCGGTAGGAAGCAGCCTCAGATTCAGAGAACCTGTTTGGCCGCGGTCCTGGCATAACCGCGGTGCGACCGCGGCAGGATGCGTAAACTTCAGGGACTAAAGTGCAAAATACGAGATTTTAAGCCCCAAACCCAATATAAACTTAAGGAATTCGCCCAAGAGAGGGGGGAGAATCAGTTTTTAAAGTGGAAAACATCAAAAGCAAGGGCAAGAGGCAAGGAGAAAAATTGGGCATCAATCTTTATTCTCCTCTTTTGTTTTTTTACCATTGACTATGAATTCTTTTGTAGTTTTTGTTATTATTATGAGTAGCTAAATACTTTAATCTAAGGTTTTGGTGGAACCCGTTGGAGATGAATTTGTTGGCATGTTAATATAGTTGTGAATTGGGTATTAATCTCTATTTGTTTAACTACGTTTTGATTGTAGTTAGTTGAAGGGCCCTCAACTAGCGGTTCCTATTTATTATGTATCTGCTTGAGAAAGAGTGCATATTTAGGTAGTTGTTGAACAACACCACTCCCGGAGTATAGACGAAAGTCATAACCGAGGGTTTAGAGGTTGGGTTAGAAATAATATACCTTGGGTGCAATCTAAAGTGAACCGTAACGTAAATATAGCTAGCGTAGCTCGAGAGAGTGCGTCTAGTAAATTGTCATAAATGCTTGAGAAAGATTTACGATAACTGGAGAGTTCATGATTGATAGAGACAACCAAATCAAAGCTATAGGAACATACAACTAGGGAAAGAACCAACGGGGGAAACCATTGCCTTAGACCTTTATTCCAATAGTTTACATCTACTTGTTATTTAATCCTAGTTTATCATTGTGGTTAACGATAATAGTAATTACAACATCTCTTATTATTCATAAAGTTGCGGAAGTTGATTAAGTAAGAATTTAGTACTTTGAAGCGGCTTTTCTTGATACGTTAACTCCCTGTGGGATCGACTCTGGGCATAATAGCCCAGGTTATATTTGCAACGCCCGCGTAGTCTTTCATTAGACACAGTTGAGCGTGATCAAATTTTGGCGCCGTTGCCGGGGACTTAACGGTATTATCAAGGACAATTGAAGAAAAATACAAAATTCTTAATTATAGTCAAG
Organism: Nicotiana undulata; assembly: GCA_005239495.1. Classification (NCBI taxonomy): domain Eukaryota; kingdom Viridiplantae; phylum Streptophyta; class Magnoliopsida; order Solanales; family Solanaceae; genus Nicotiana; species Nicotiana undulata. The sequence goes on from MDKH01172857.1 coordinate 22,063, forward strand.
TTTCTTTGATTTCACTCATTTATTGAATTTCTAACGTTTGTTGAACCAGTGGTGCAGGTGCCTGCCTAGGAACTCTTTGAGAACTGGTGACGTTGTTGAACCTTTACCAGACCCTGAAAAAGTTTTCAGGGTCGTGAATAGAGCCAATCGGAGAAGCAAACGACAGACAAACATTGAACCAATAGAAATTTCAATGGCAGAACTGAACAACAGAGTTAATATTGATGGTGAGGTTATTGGTGATTGGCTGGTCAACCCTGCAGCAAGAAATGATGCGCCTCAGGCGCCCATTGCACCTGAGGCGCCACTATATGACTGGGCGCAACCCACAACTAATAACTTGGCAACCGCGATTGTGGTCCCCCAGATTGAAGCTGAGTCTTTTCAGATGACGAATAATATGCTGCATTTGTTGCAGAATAAGGGGCTATTTTCGGGGTCATATGCCGAGGACCCTCAACAACATTTAAAGAACTTCCTATCCATATGCAAAACCCAACGGCAGCCAAATGTTACCCCGGAAGCACTAAAACTGTTATTGTTTCCGTTCTCGGTAACAGGGGTTGCTCAGACTTGGCTGAATTCCCTCCCAATCAATTCTATTACTACATGGGAGGAATTGGTCAAGAAATTTTTGGGAAAATTTCATCCACCCAACAAGACAGCACAGCAGATCGATGAGATAATCAGTTTCAGACAGAAGCCCATGGAAACGCTGCAAGAGACATGGGAGAGATTTAAAGGGATGCTGGTTATTTTCCCACATCATGGTTTTCCTGAGCAGATATTGATGCAAATGTTCTATATGGGGCTAGCTGATAGTGTGAAAGCCAATGTAGATGCATCAGCAGGTGGAGCGTATCTCAGCAAGACGTGGAGAGAGTGCCAGAGCTTACTTGACACTATGGCACAAAATTCAGGGTGGACCACTAGGGGTGCACCTATCACCCCAATTGTTCACTCAGTGCCATTAGACCCATCTAACACTATGGCTGAGAACATGGCTACATTGATGACTCAGATGAGTATTCTCACAAAGAAGGTGGAAGAATCAGGCGTGAAGCAGCAGGTTCATATTGTAGACACTACCAATGGGGGATTATGCACATCTTGAATAAGTCAACCTATGGGTAATCACTGGAATGCAGACTGCAATCAAGCTCCCTATCCGGAAGACATGAACTATGTGTCTAATTATGGAGGTCAGAGACAGGGAGGTCAGAATTGAAGTCAGCAGGTTCAACCTTACAGACCACCCCACCTGCAGCACAATAACGGTAACATGGGTGCCATGAGACCTCAGGGTAACATGGCACCTTACCAACGATCTCAGGGATACAACAACCAGGCTCAGCAACAAGCTTATAATCCCCCTCAACAGCAACATGGGGGGAGACAAGAATATGGTTTCTCCAGGTTAGAAGCTATGATGCAACAAGTGATTGGGTCAACTTCCAAGATCAGCAAAAGAGTAGATGCCCATGACTCAACCATTAAAAACATTGAGGTACAGTTGGGGCAAATTTCAAATGCAGTGCACAATCGTCCTCATGGAACTTTACCTACTGATACTCAGATGAATCCAAGGGACCAGGGCCCAAAGTAACTAATGGCAATGAGTCTCCGCAATGGCAGAGACCTGGACTTAGAGCAGGAGAGGGTACGTGAGAGCAGACAGACAGTTACGCTAGTGCAAGTGCCTATTGAAATTGATAACGTGACTCCTTTGACAAAGGTCACAGTGCAGCCAGTTGAAGGAAAATCCAGCAAGCAAAGTGAAGCTGAAAATGAACTGGAGGAAATCTCAGAGTCGGTAGTAGAGGTGGCGGTTGAAAAAGAAAAAGAACAGATAACAAGAAAGAAGAGACCGCCAGCCTCATTCCCTCAAAGGCTGGCAAAATACCAAAAAGATGAGCAGTATAAGAAGTTCTTGGACATGTTAAAGCAAATACAGGTAAATATCCCATTGATTGATGCTTTGAAGGAAATGCCTGGCTACGCTAAAATGATGAAGGACTTGATGTCCAGAAAATTTGACTTCCAAGATCTAGCTACTGTCACCCTTACCCAGACTTGTAGTGCGGTGGTGACGCGTCCTATTGCTGAAAAGTTGTCTGACCCAGGGAGTTTTACATATCCTTGTACTATTGGCAACTTTGCTTTCTCCAGAGCTCTATGTGACTTGGGGGCCAGCATCAATCTGATGCCACTGGCCATCTATAAAAGACTGGGGATTGTAGAGCCAGGCCTACATCCATGCTGTTGCAACTTGCTGATAGGATGGTGAAGAGACCGTCGGGTATTCTGGACGATGTGTTAGTGCAAGTGGGGAAATTTGTGTTCCCTGCTGATTTTGTGATCTTAGACTTTCGGGTAGATGAAGAAATTCCCATAATCTTGGGAAGGCTATTCTTCGCCACAGGCAGAGCCCTTATCGATTGTGAGACTGGTGAGCTTAAGATGAGGCTCAATGATGAA
>ML275924.1:833-23888 GCA_005239495.1 Nicotiana undulata
TCGATTCCGAGGTCGTTTGCTCAAAATGCTGCTCGGAACCAAAATCAGCCAAATAGGCTAGCCTTCAGGAACCAAGTGTTCCTGAACTGGCCAAAACACTTCCGAATCTCGAACTACCAGCCCACACAAGTCATAAGGCACGAGTAGTCGCTATGGGAAGAGTCATTCACGGGAACGGAGTCCCAAAACACGAAACAACCGGCTGGGTCGTTACATTGATAGTCAATATTTGTAACTTATGTCGGAATGCGAGAAGCGGAACCGAGTTAACTTTTTGATTTACTTTCTTGTAATTTAATAAATAAGGAGCTTTATTTCTTGGAATCATTTCCTATAGCCTTATTGACGTTATTGAGTTGTATATTAGTAACATCCATTGGGAGACCGATTTGAAAGGCAAGGGCTTTTTGGTAGAAAAACTAGAAATTGATATTTTTAGATTTTGACTAAGAAATTGGACATGAGATTTGGAATAAATTATATATTTGAGTTCGAGGTGTTATGGGTAAAGTTCTTCAAAAAATTTCGGAATCCGGCACGTGGGCTCGAGGGCTCGAGGGTAAATTTTAGGGATTCTTCAAATTGGGTTAGAAAATCACCTTAATAGTTAGGATATGAACTCTGGAGCATGTATTGACTATTTTCTATATCATTTGACTAGCTTTGGGCCGTTTGTCTCCGAGTTGAGGATTGAAAGCACAATTTTTGACCGGAAAGTGAACTTTGTGACGAGGTAGGTCTCCTGTCTAACTTTGTGAGGGGAAAATTACCCTTAGGTGATATATTTGATGTGTATTGCTTGTTGTGAGGGCTACGTACACGAGTGATGAGAGCCCGTATGTAGCTACATTCATGTTATTGTCCTGGTAGACTTAGGTTCACATCATGCTATAGTTGTACTGTTTGTGTAGTCTCTCACTTGTTATTTCCCTTATTTTACATTCTATTCGAGACTAGACTTGTTAATATAGAGACTTCACGTGTTCATGATTAGATATCAGATATTATTCCTCCTCTTATGGAATGTCTTCGATATATATACATATATTTCATTGAAAGGTTTTCATTCAAAAAATTTCAACTCTCACGTTTATTCGTGAGTGGGGTCAAGAACCCATCAAAGCTTCTTATTCTAATGGAATCAGGTCGTTCGAATTGACAAGATTATGTATTTCACTTCTTATGGTATCGGGCTATTCGCCTTGGCAGGAAATATGTACCATACTCTCATGGGAGCGGGATGTTCGCCTCGGCAGGATTATGTATTTCACTTCTTATGGGATCGGGTCATTCGCCTCAACATGATTTATGTACCACACTCGCATGGGAATGAGTCGTTTGCCTCGGAAGGTTAATCGATTTATCATATGGTTCGGGTCGTTTGACCCTCGGCAGTGCACAATTTTATTATTATGTTGGATCGGGCTGTACGCCTCGGCATTTTCTATATCATATTCCCATGAAATCGTGCGTAAAACTTGGCAAAAAGCCAGTGTATCTGTAGATTCCGAATTTAAATTATGGTAAGCCACTTGATGAGTTTCACTATATCTATATATATGCTCTGGGTAAGGAGGAAAATTTTAAATAAAGAACTTGAGTTCCTCATGAAGAGGGGGATTTGTAACATGTGAATTATACTTGTTTATTTCATTTATGTACTATGCCTCATACTTACTTATTTCTTTATTGTACCTTATGTTGTTGGACAACAAATGAGTGTCGATATCGACTCCTCATCACTACTTCTCTGGGGTTAGGCTGGATACTTATTGGGTACACGTTACTTACGTACTCATACTACACTTGCTGCATATTTTTGTGCAGGTGCATTTATGTTTAGCGGCCTTGTGAGAGCAGAGACATGTATGCGTGCGGAGACTTAGGTGAGCTGCACTTCGTATTTCGACCCGCAACCAGTAGTGTCTCCTTCAGAGTATTTGTATTTTTCCTATACAACTTGTATTCTGGACAAATCTTGTATTTTATTTCATATTCTTAGTTGATACTCATGCACATGAGACACCGATTTATAATTATGGTTTATTTTGTATTGAAAATTGTTAAAAATATCATTATCTACTCTGCACTTTTCCCTCTATTTCTATTTAATTGAAGGAAAGATGATTTCTAAAAATATTAAAATGACAATTAAATTAAGTATTTATTGTTGGCTTGCCTAACAATGGTGTCCGGCGCCATCACGACCTTAATGGATTTTTGGGCGGTGACAACACGTATATCATAAACTGTAAATAATTCTCTAAAAGCATAAACTGTAATAAATTCTCTAGTCGGAAAAAGCCAAGTATACACTTGTACTATGACAAAAGGTTTAAATATACTCATCGTTATACTTTGAGTTCAAATATAGCCCGACTGTTATACTATTAGTTTAAATATACCCCTTTTTCCGTTAAGGTTGTCCAAGATGGAAATCCAATCCTACGTGACACTGACATTGTATGAGGTAGATGCCACCTGCCATGCCATCTCAGCGCCCCTAACCCATTTTACCCTCCTCTTTATTGTTCTTACACCACTGAAAATCCCCCCTCCCCTCCACCATTTTCATTATTACCGCCATCATGACCATCTCTTAATCTAAAAAAGACGAAGTCGTACAACTGAGACGAAGGAAAATTTTGTGCTACCTAAGTTATCCTCTTTGAAAAAGCTCTAACCCATACTCCTCAATCATAATTTCAAGATATTTAACAAGTTCATCGCGTACGTTAATCAAAACGAGGGACTGACAATAATCCCTCAAAACATTCGCCGTTTGGATCAACTCATCATTAAGCTTCTAAATCCATTTGGTCATATCGGCATAATTTACGTTACAATTGTGTTTTATATTTTTTTCCGGCAAATATTTCTCCCTGCGGTAATGGTGGTTGAGGGTTATTGTGGAAGAATAAATAGAGAAGAGGGATAAAATAGGTTAGGGGCGTTAAGGTGACATGCCACGTGATATCCACATCATCAAATGTCAGTATCACATAGGATTGGATGACCACTTTGAACAAGCATAATGGATGAGAGATATATTTGAACCAATAGTATAACAGCAGGGATATATTTAAACTGAAAGTATAACGAGGGGCATATTTAAATCTTTTTCTCATAGTACTGTCACGACCTGGAATCTCATCGATGTCGTGATGAAACGTAACTCAATCCGCTGCGTAATCCAAATTGTATAAGTCACTTCAACATAAGAAATCAACAGTATTATACATAAAACCGCAATAGAATTTAATACAACTATCCAGAGAATTGGTAGTACAAGTCCTGAACCACTATGATGTAGATTTACAAAGCTGATGAAATGATTTAAATACAACATATGTTTGAAAATTACATAAACATAAATAAACTCCTAAGCTACCAGGAACAACAAATAGCATGAATTCGGCACGCGTGTACGCCTCCAATGATAAGCTCCTTCTTCACAGCTACTCAGCACTATAATCTTCATGCAAGGTGTTGAAGTGTATTATGAGTACAACCGACCCCATGTACTTAGTAAGTATCTTGACTAACCTCAGAGAAGTAGTGATGAGGTTTTTAAGTCAAAAGATAGTATCTTGTCTAATAACCTATGAAATATATATATATAACTAACAACAAGATGTATAGTAGAAATACAATAACTAAAATCTCAATTGAACAAGTGATAACAATTCAATACAAGTAATGGTCCAATTTCAATAATAAGTCATCAAATAGAATTACACACATATGGCACCTCATGCCCACATTATCCTTTACCTTCGCACAACAAATACCTTGTGCCAAAACATACGTCACACCCGCACGGAAAATACCTCGTTCCACATTTAATTCGATTCCATATTAATTTTCAAATAACACGTTCAATAGAACTTTTCAAGAATCAATTATACTAATACATGGTGACGATTTCCTCACCGCATCAATCCAATATGCTAGCAACAACTCAAAGAATATGAGATAATAACTCCACGTAGGTAAAATCCATCTTGGCAACCAAGTCATCAAGTAGTAACGGAGGCATAAATTAGCATGTTAGAAACGATGCAATAAATCTTGTAACAATGCATGACACACACAAAGAAATCATAAGCACAAAAAGAATGCCCCTCTTGTACCACCACAAATGCATAATCAATGTGAATCGCCATGGATTAAAATAACATCCCAACAATGCCACCCTCATTTCGCCGCGCGAGCATCACAATGAATATTTTCCCTTATATCGCTACACGCGCATAAGTCACCCTTATCTCACCGCATGCATCAATGAACACCACCCTTTTGCCTCCGCATGTGTCTAGCCACCTTTATCTCGCCGCATGCGCATCACAAATAAAATTCCGCCCTTATGTCGCCACGTGCACATCTAAAATCAATCCGCACAATATGTCCACATGTGCCACAATTATCATAACAATGCAAGATAACAATTTATCATCGAGACGTGCATCCATATAACTCATCAATAAAATACATAAGGACATGATAACGACAAGAAAACGGATAAAGCTTGACTATAGTTAAATAAAGTATAGCAGACAAGTCCAAGTAGTCATACAAAGAATCACATAGTGTACACGTCCACATCAAGGCACATTACAATAACAAGTCCGAATATGTGTTCATAACCGACGTGTATCTAACCCCAAGGAAAATATAGCTTAAATCTCAATATTTGTTCATCAAGTTCAACATAATGTACCAATAGAAACATTCTTAAAGCATGGGTTATAGTACTCACGAAATCGATTAGTTTAATAACACTTTGAATCAAGTAAAACACTCACCCAAAATAAGGTATAGAGTAAGCTAAAATCTACCCCGAGCATGAATACTCATGGCATATGAATATACGCTCGTCACCTCATATATACATCACCCCTGCATGTTGCAAACAATATCAAATAGCAGGATAAATTCCCCCCAACCGAAACTTGGGAAGACACTTAACTTAAACAAGCCAAATCAATACACTAAAATTGCCTTCCCACGTGAATCGACCTCTGGATGGCTCGAATCTAGCAAGAAAAAAAAGCTCAATAATTTCAAATAATGCCATAGGAATAAAACTCAAATGATAATGGTTGAATCTTTAATCAAATACTCAAAGTCAACCAAAAGTCTAACATAGGCCCTCACCCCGCAACCCGACAAAACTGATAAATTCTGACAACCCGTTTTAATAGGAGTCCAATCATATAAGTTTCATTCAAATCCGACTCTGAATCGATGTACAAATCTCCATTTTTCACTTTACAAAAATTTTGCCAAAACCCCTTGAGTGCACTTTCTTATCTTTCAAACCAAAAACCCTTGTTTCTTCTTTAAGATTCCTTGATTTAGAGAAAAAAACATTGATAGATTCATGTTATAATCATAAATTCTAGCTTAGACTTATTTATCCCAATGAAGTAGATAAAAACTCCCTAAAAATCACCTTTTCACGAGCTCCATAACCTTGTAAGAAAAAGTAACTATATTCTGAAACAAATAAAATGCAACAGCTTCCCCAGGCCGAATCAGATCCTAGATGATTTGAAACTCATATTTGATAGGCCTAACATGGTCCTTGCGAGATTACACCCAAGATAGCCTTTTGAATAACCCAATTTGGCCTTAAAATGAGGGAGATATGATGTTTTCAAGTTTTAAAGGAAGTTTGAAAATTTCAGGGAAATAATCGGTATTTTCCGAATTGTTTACACCATGTCACAACCCAGATTCTCCCTCCGTAAACTATGGTGAAAGCACCTAGTCTCTACGACTAGTTGAGCCTAACACTTTGCGGAAATGAAATAGAAGCATGAATATTAGCTACAAACAATAAGAAAAATCTAAATAAGCAACTGAGTGCCGCTCGCCATATAAAATTATCAAATTCCAATAGTACAAAACCACTCCCAAGACCAGGAACATCGTAAATCACAAGCTACTAAGAAGTCTTAATTGTTCTATACATCATTCTACAGAAAGAGGGGAAAATGAACATAAGGGGATAGAGGGGGACTCCAAGGATCTGCGGGCGCGGGCAGATGTACTAGTGATGAGGCTGATAAGATGAACTTGGATCTGCACACAAAAAACATGTGCAGGAAAGGACGTGAGTACACCACAATGGTACCCAACAAGTGCCAAGCCTAACCTCGGTCGAGTAGTGACGAGGTCAGGTCAGGCAAAATGAAATATCGTTGTAAAAATAAAGACTAAAATTTAACAGGGAAGGAATCATAGAAAACAACAGTTCAGTACTCATAAATACAATAGGGATCTCCCGAGATACCGTCTCGTAGTCCCAAACATAAATCTGCATGGGGATCTCCCGGAATATCATTCTGTAGTCCCAAAGTAAATATGCAAGACATAGGGATCTCTTGAAATACCATTCCGTAGTCCCAAAGTAAATATGCAGTACAGAGGGATCTCTCGGAATATTTTTCCATAGTCCCAAAGTAAAAATGCAACCAACAATAGAATTCAATAGTTACGACACGAAGTTCTACAATTCTACCTAAGTACAAGTTAAGGAAAGACAAGTAAATTCACTGAACATGCTGCACGTAGTTCAGATAAACAGTTAAGGCAAGTAGGCATGTTATCTTAGTCTAACAGGATACTACACATGTTGATAAAATTCAAATAAGAAGGAAAAGCAAGTTATTACTTAGTGGAAATCGGGTTTTTACAACAATTAGCCAGTGTACGTACTCGTCACTTCACGTACACGACGCTCATATATCAATAAAAGTACAAATCCTAAAGGGAGTTCCCCCCTCCCCCCCCCCCACAAGGTTAAACAAGCCACTTACCTCGAACCAAGCTCAAATTAATCCGAAACAATGCTCTTCCCACGAAAATCTTACTTCAAATGGCCCAATCCATCCAAATTCAATTACATAACATAAATACAACTACAAGAAACTAATCTAGCTACTGAAATCAAAGCTAAAGTAGAAATTGGAATTTCACCCCAAAAAGCATCCCCGGACCCACGTCTCGGAATCGGTTAAAATTCACGAAATATGAACACCCATTCTCTCATGAGTCTAACCATACCAAATTTACTCAAATCCGATACCAAAATCTCGATTAAAACCTCAAAATTCGGCCTAAGAACTTTTCGCAAAATTTCCCCAATTTTCCACCCCAAATCACTAATTTAATGATGAAATTAAGAAAATAATCATGAGAATTAACCAAACCTAGGTAATAATCACTTACCCAAACACCCAGGTCAAAATCCCTCCAAAGATCGCCTAATTTCAAGCTCTCAAGTCCAAATGGTGAAAAATGACATAAACACTCGATTTTGAACACTTTAAATATGCCCAGTGATTTCCTTAATAGCGATCGCGTAAATAGCTTCGCGATCGCGAAGAACAACTTCGCTGACCCAGGATTTGACCCTACTAAATCACCGCGCGAACGTGATGCACTAGCTCTCACACCTACGCGATCACGAAAGATCTCACGCATTCACGATGAGCAAAGCGCGTGGCCCAACCTTAGTCTCCTTAACACTACGCGAACGCAACCTTGGCTACGCATTCGCGAAGCACCACTTCACATCGCTACCCGTTTGCATACTCCTGCCCGCGAACTCGAAGAACAAAACTTCCATTGCCCATCTAAGCCTATGTGATCGTGGCTCCCTTCTCGCGATCGCGTATAAGGAAACCAGATACATCAAATCACAGAACTTCGCCCATTCCTCTAAGTCCACAATGCATCCAGTAATGATCCGAAACACACCCGAGGCCTCTGGGACCTCAAGAAAAGATACCAAAAAGTCCTAAAACACCATAAAACTTAGTTGAGCCTTTAAACAACCTCAAACAACGCTAAAATCATGAATCATCCTCCGATTCAAACATAAAGAACTTGAAACATCCAAATTCGACAACCGATGCCGAAACCAACCAAACCATGTCCGATTGACCCCAAATTTTGCACACAAGTCATATTCAACCCTACGGACCTACTCCAACTTCCGAAATTGGAATCAGACCCCGATATCAAAAACTTCACTGCCGGCCAAAATCTCCTAAACTTTGACTTTCGCAATTTAAAGCCTAAATGAGCTACGGACCTCCAAAACATAATCCGGACACGTCTCTAAGTCCAAAATAACCTAACGGAACTGACAAAACACCATTCTAGAGTCGTCTTCACACAACTCCGACTACGGTCCAAATCCTAATGCTTCAGCTCCAGTTTTAGGGACTAAGTGTCCCAAATCACTTCGAAAACCAAAAAGAAGCCTCCCGACAAGTCACAATCGAAGAAATAGATACGGGGAAAATAGTTAAAAGGGGATCAAGGATATAACTCTCAAGACGATAAACCGGTTCGTCACATCCCCCCCTCTTAAAATAATTGTTCATCCTCGAATGGGTATAGATACATACCTTAAGTTATGAAAAGATGAGGATAACGACTGCACATATCCCGCTCGGTCTCCCAAGTAGCCTCCTCGACTGGCGGACCCCTCCACTGAACCTTTATAGAAGAAATGTTCTTTGACCTGATCTTTCTGGCATGCCTGTCCAAAATTACCACTAGCTCCTCAACATAAGATAGATCATTGTCCAACTAGGCTGAGCTGAAATCCAATACATAAGTCGGATCCTCGTGATACTTCCAGAGCATAGAAACGTGGAATACCGGATGAACTCCTACTAGGCTGGGAGGTAAGGCAATCTCTTAAGTAACCTCCCCAACACGCTGCAATACCTCAAAAGGACCAATGTACCTCGGGCTCAGCTTGTCCTTCTTCCTGAACCTCATAATGCCCTTTATAGGCGATACCCGAAGCAAGACCCTCTCTCCAATCATGAATGCTACATCGCAAACATTCCAGTCCACATAACTCTTCTGTTTGGATTGGGCTGTGCAAAGTCTATTCTGAATCACCTTCACCTTATCCAGGGCATCCTAGACCAAGTTTGTACCCAATAATCGGGCCTCGCCCTGCTCGAACCAACCCACTTGGGACCAACAGTGCCTACCATACTCTGCCTCATACGATGCCATATCAATGTTGGACTGATAATTGTTGTTGTAGGCAAACTCCACAAGTGGAAAGAACTGGTCCCATAACCCTCCAACCTCCATCACACACGTACGGATCATATCCTTTAGTATCTGAATAGTGCGCCCGGAGTGCCCGTCCGTCTGAGGGTAAAATGGTGTGCTCAGCTCCACTCTAGTTCCCAACTCCTGTTGTACGGCTCTCTAGAATCGTGATGTAAGCTATGTGCCTCTATCTGAAATGATAGAAACTGGGACACCATGAAGGCGAACAATATCTCGGATGTAAATCTCAGCCAACCTCTCCGAAAAGTTAGTAGTACCACCTAGAATGAAGAGTGCGGACTTGGTCAGCCGATCCATAATCACCCAAATAGCGTCGAACTTCGTCGAAGTCCGTGGGAGCCCAAATACGAAATCCATGGTTATCCGCTCCCTCTTCCACTATGGGATCTCTAACTTCTAAAGAAAGCAACCTGGTCTCTGATGCTTGCACTTAACCTGCTGATAGTTGAGACACCGAGCCACAAACCCAACTATATCATTCTTCATCCTCCTCCACCAATAGTGATGTCTCAAATCCTGGTACATCTTCACGGCACCCAGGTGGATGGAATACCACGAGCCGTGGGCCTCCTCAAGAATCAACTCCCGAAGCCCATCCACATTGAGCACACATATCCGGCCTTGCATCCTCAACACACCATCATCACATATAGTCACATCTCTAGAAGCACCTCGCCGAACCCTATCCTGAAGGATGAGCAGATAGGGATCATCATACTAACGCTCCCTGATACGATCATAAAGGGAAGACCTAGAGACCACACAAGCCAATACCCGTCTCGGCTCCAAAATATCCAATCTGACAAACTAGTTGGCTAAGGCCTGAACATCCAATGCTAAGGGTCTCTTTGCTTCTGGAAGATATCTTAAACTCCCCAAACTCTCCGCTCGGGGATGCAAAGCATCAGCCACCACATTGGCCTTCCCAGGGTGTACAAAATGGTGATGTCATAATCCTTAAGTAGCTCCAACTACCTCCGCTGATGCAAGTTAATATGCTTTTGCTTGAACATGTGTTGCAAACTCCGGTGATCAGTGTAGATCTCACAAGGAACACCATACAAATAGTGTCGCCAAATCTTTAAGGCGTGAACAATAGCTGCTAACTCAAGATCGTGGACATGATAATTCTTCTCATGCACCTTCAACTGTTTGGACGCATAGGCAATCACCCTACTGTCCTACATCAACACCGCGCAAAACCAATCCGCGAAGCATCACATTAGACGGTGTAAGACCCCAAATTTGTAGGGAATACCAATACTGCGATTGTAGTCAAAGCTGTCTTGAGCTTATGAAAGCTCTCCTCACACTCCTCTGTCCATCTGAATGGAGAACCTTTCTGGGTCAGCCTGGTCATAGGTGCTTCAATAGACAAGAATCCCTCTACGAAACAACGGTAATACCCCACCAAACCAAGAAAACTTCGGATCTACCTTGATACCATCACTCGATACCACTAGGCCCAAGAATGCCACTGAGTCTAGACATAACTCACATTTAGAATGCCAGAGCAGACCTTTTATTTCTCGATATGGTTGATTTCGAGGTTATTTTAGGCATGGATTGGCTATCTCCTTATCATGCCATGCTAGCCAAGACACTTACTCTAGCCATGCCCAAGTCCCCTAGGCTAGAGTGGAGAGGTTCCTCAGTTAGTGCAGCCAGTCGAGTTATTTCATTCATGAAGGCTCGCACATGGTCGAGAAGGGTTGTTTGGCATATCTTGCTTATGTGCGGGACACCACCACCGAGTCTCCGACGATTGATTCAATGCCATTTGTTCGAGAGTTTGTTGATGTATTTCCTTCAGACCTTCCAGGCATGTCTCCAGATCGAGATATTGATTTTTGTATTGATGTAGCTTCAGGCACTCAGCCTATTTCCATTCCCCCGTACCGTATGGCTCCGAAGGAGCTGAAGGAGTTGAAGGAGCAGCTTGAGGAGTTGTTGGCTAAGGGGTTTATCAGGCCGAGTGTATCGCCGTGGGGTGCTCACAGTCCTATTTTTGCAAAATAAAGATGGGTCTATGCGGATGTGTATTGATTATCGCCAGTAATAAGGTCACCATTAAGAACAAGTATCCTTTACCGCGCATCGATGATTTGTTTGACCAGTTGCAGGGTGCTAGGGTATTTTACAAGATTGATTTGAGATCGGGGTACCACCAGTCGAAGATTCGGGCCTCGGATGTTCCGAAGACTGCTTTTCGTACGAGATATGAGCACTATGAATTACTGGTGATGTCCTTTGGCTTGACTAATGCCCCAGCGACATTGATGGACTTGATGAATATGGTGTTCAGGCCGTATATTGATTCCTTTGTCATTGTCTTCATTGATGACATCTTGATTTACTCACGTAGCCTGGGCGAGCACGAGCAGCATTTGAGAGTTGTGCTCCAGACCTTGCGGGAACAGAAGCTATATGCTAAGTTCTCCAAGTGTGAGTTCTAGTTGGATTCTGTGGCATTTTTGGGGCATGTGTATCCAGAGAGGGTATCACGGTTGATCCTAAGAAGATTGAGGCAGTTCAGAGTTGGCCGCGTCCTACTTCAGCTACAGAGATCAGGAGCTTCTTGGGCCTAGTAGGGTATTACCGTCGTTTTGTGGAGGGGTTTTCTTCTATTGCAGCCCCATTGACTAGATTAACTCAGAAGAATGCCCCGTTCCGGTGGTCCGACGTGTGTGAGGCTAGCTTTCAGAAGCTCAATACAGCATTGACCTCAGCACCAGTTTTAGTATTGTCTCCCGGTTCTGGGATGTATACAGTATATTGCGACGCTTCACGCGTTGGCTTAGGGTGTGCGTTGATGCAGGAAGGGAGAGTTATTGCTTATGCTTCGCGCCAGCTGAAGGTTCATAGGAAGAATTATCCTGTGCACGATTTGGAGTTGGCGGCGATTATTCATGCTCTTAAGATTTGGAGGCACTACCTGTATGGGGTGTCCTGTGAGGTGTATACAGACCACCGCAGCTTGCAGCACTTGTTCAAGAAGAGGGATCTTAATTTGAGGCAGCGCAGATGGCTTGAGTTGCTGAAGGACTATGATATCACCATTCTTTATCATCCGGGCAAGGAAAATGTAGTAGCAGATGCCTTAAGCAGGAAGGCAGAAAGTATGGGTAGCTTGGCTTATATTACAGCAGATGAGAGACCTCTAGCCTTGGACATTCAGTCCTTGGCTAATCGCCTGGTGATATTAGACCTTTAAGAGCCTCGTCGAGTTTTAGCACATGTGGTTGCTTAGTCTTTGTTATTGGGGGAGATTAAGGCCCGACAATTTGATGATCCGTACTTGGCAGAGCTACGAGAGACAGTGGTACAGGGTGGTGCCAAGGAGGTTACTATTGGCGAGGATGGTGTTCTGAGACTTCAGGGTCATTTATGTGTTCCTAATGTTGATGGCCTCAGGGAGAGGATTCTAGATAAGGCACACAATTATCGGTATTCTGTTCATCCTGGTGCTACAAAGATGTATCGTGACTTGAAGTAGCATTACTGGTGGAGGCGACTGAAGAAGGACATTGTGGAGTATGTGGTTAGGTGTCTTAATTGCCAGCAGGTTAAGTATGAGCACCAGAGACCAGGAGGCCTACTTCAGCAGATGCCCATTCCTGAGTGGAAGTGGGAGCGCATTACTATGGACTTCGTGGTTGGGTTGCCTCGAACTTTGCGGAAGGTTGATGCGGTTTGGTTAATTGTGGATAGGTTGACCAAATCAGCGCATTTAATTCCTGTAGCTACTACATATACTTTTGATAGGTTGGCCCAGATCTACATTCAGGAGATAGTCCGGTTGCACGGTGTGCTAGTGTCCATTATATCAGATCGAGGTCCTCAGTTAACCTCGCACTTCTGGAGAGAATTGCACAATGGGTTAGGCACCCAGATAGACCTCAGCACAACATTTCACCCAGAGACTGATGGCCAGTCGGAGCGTACAGTTCAGATATTGGAGGACATGCTCAGGGCATGTGTGATTGACTTTGGAGGTCAGTGGGACCAGTTCTTGCCTTTGGCCGTGTTTGCTTACAATAATAGTTATCAGTCCAGCATCGATATGGCTCCATTTAAGGCTTTGTATGGTCGGCGATGTCCTTCTCCTATCGGGTGGTTTGAGCCTGGTGAGGCTAAGTTATATGGCACCGACCTGGTGAGAGATGCTTTGGAGAAAGTGAAGTTGATTCGGGAAAGGCTACGCACAACACAGTCCAGATAGAAGAGTTACGCGGATCAGATGGCGCGTGATGTATCATTTATGAAGGGATCTAAGGTTCTGTTGAAAGTCTCGCCGATGAAAGGCATCATGAGGTTCGGGAAGAAGGGAAAGCTGAGCCCAAGGTTTATAGGTCACTTCGAGGTGTTGAGGCGAGTTGGGGAGGTTGCTTATGAGCTTGCTTTACCTCCCAGTTTATCAGGAGTTCATCTTGTCTTTCATGTATCCATGCTCCGGAGGTACCACGCCGACTTCTCTCACGTGGTTGATTTCAGCACTATTCAGTTGGATGAGAAGTTGGGCTACGGGGAGGATCCAGTTTCTATCATTTGTAGGCAGGATCGCCAATTGAGAACCAAGAGAGTTTCTGCCGTAAAGGTCCAGTGGAGGGGCCAGCCAGTCGAGGAGGCGACTTGGGAGTCCGAGGAGGGCATGCGGAGTAGATATCCACACTTATTCAGCACTTCGGGTATGATTCTAGACC
Organism: Nicotiana undulata; assembly: GCA_005239495.1. Taxonomy (NCBI): domain Eukaryota; kingdom Viridiplantae; phylum Streptophyta; class Magnoliopsida; order Solanales; family Solanaceae; genus Nicotiana; species Nicotiana undulata. The sequence goes on from ML275924.1 coordinate 14,648, forward strand.
CGTTCGAGGACGAACGTTTGTTTAAGAGATGGAGAATGTAACGACCCGAACGGTCGTTTTGCGTATTAGGACCCCGTTCCCCTAAATAAGACTTCCCATAGAGGCTTAGGATGATTTGTGACCTGCGGGACGGGTGGTTCGGGATTCAGAAGTGTTTCGAGTGATATAGGAACATTTGGTTCCTTAAGGTTGGCCTTTAAGGTCAAGTTTGACTTCGATCAATAATTTTCGTAAACGACCTCGGAATCGAGTTTCGACGGTTCCGGTAGCTTTGTATAATGATTTTGGACTTGGGCGTATGTTCGGAATGGGTTTTGGATGACCCAGGGGCGTTTCAGCGCCCAATATCGAAATTTGAGTTTCTTTAAGTTTGAAATTTGGTTTGGAACGTGTTTTTGTTTTATCGAGGTCCGAACGGAATTCCGAGACCAGGAATAGTTCCATTATATCATTTATGACTTTCCTGCAAAATTTGGTGTCATTCCGAGTTGTATAGGTCGGTTCGGCGCATTGAAAGCGAATTCTAGAACTTTAAGTTCAAAGTTTAATTTGATTTAATTTTGGGGTCGAATTCTTAGTTTCGTTGTTGTTTTTCACGTTCCAAAAATTTGAGCAAGTCTGTATCTTGAATACAAACTTGCTAGTGCCTTTGGACGGGGTTCCGAGGGGCTCGGGTGAGTTTCGGATCCCCCAGAGTTTAATCCAAACACCAGATTTTTCGCTGACTGGTTTCCTTCAGTGTGATCGCGGGTGCATTAGTGCGATAGCACATAAGAGTTGGCAGGGGTATGGAAAATACCCTGTGCGATCACATGGGCCTGTGTGCGATCGCACAGGGGTGATATATTGTCTGGCCCAATTTTGTTCTCCGCGATCGCACCCCTTCCCCCGCAATCGCAAATGCCTGGCCCAGTTTGCTCTCCGCGATAGCACGTACCCCTCTGCGATCGCACAGTAGACCCTCAGGGACCTTGACCAGTTGACTTCCGCGATTGCACTACCCCAGCTGCGATCGCACTGAAGGGGCAGCTGGGCAGTGTTAGTTTTAAACGAGACTTAGTCCCATTTTAGCAATTCTTTCTTCACTTGGGGCGATTTTTGGAGCTTTCAAAGAGGGGATTTCACCTAGAAATTGAGCGGTAGGTGGTTTCTACTATAATTTAAGTTGAATACTTGAACTTTTAGGTGTATTAACACACTAATTAGAGGAAAATCATGGGTTAGATTAAAAACCTAGGTTTTATGAAAATTGGGAGAATTACCAAGAAATTTACCATGAATTCACACAAAAACTATATATTAATGATCCTTAGGTTATGGGTAATCGATTCCTTCCAAAATTTTCAAAATCCGAGTGTGCGGGCCCGGGGGTGAATTTTGGGATTTCTTCAAGAATGATGAAATGACTAAGTAAATAGGAGAATTCCATGCTTTTGAGTATAATTTGATATATTTACATAACATTTGATTAGTTTCAAGTCCTTGGGTGACGAGTTTGGAGTTTCGGGTGCGTTCTTGGTCCGGCAAGTAAATTCGACACGAGGTGAGTCTCCTTTCTAACCCTGTAAGAGGGAATCGTACCCATAGGTGATATAAATGCTATGTGTTAAATATTTGTGGGGCTACGTACATACATAGTGACGAGTGTCTGTACGTGGCGGCTATTATTGTTATGTCCGGGTAGTTAGGCCCATATCATGCCTTGTATTCTTCCTCGAAATGAAATATATGCTTCATGAATTCATGTTATATGTAGCTTTATTCCTGAGGTCATGGAATTTGATAATATAAAAGGAATTTTTCACTGGAAAGTAATTTATAAGGAAATTTTGTGTGCATGTGACCGCTTCACAATTTACATTCCGCGAGCGGAGTGTTATTTCCCCCACTCTCATGGAAGCAGGCCGTACGCCACGGCGGATTGAAAGATATATAATGGTTCGGGCCGTTCGACCCTCGGAAATGCACATATATGATTATGATGATGGCTTAGGCCGGTTGTCCAAATCCCGTATGCGCATGTTAAATTGTTAATGATTTTATAGATATTGAAATGACAGATTTGTGGGGGAAAATGAAGTAGTAATTGTTTATTTACTTAAAGAATTTATTTGAACTGCAATCACCTTAAATGTTTACTATCTTTATCATCCTCGTATGCCTACTGATGTTACCATACCTTGTTAGTTTATATTGTTGGACCCCAGTGAGTGTCAAGTCGACCTCTCGTCACTACTTCTTCGAGATTAGATGGGATACTCACTGGGTACATATTTATTATGTGCTCATGCTACGCTTATGTACTTAATTGTACAGGTTCTGAGGCTAGTGCATCTGGTTATCAGACCGGAGCTCGATTCTGAGTATAGATTGGGCCTGACTTCACGGTGAGCTGCTCCTCCTGACGATCTTCGGCAGCACCATGGAGTTTCTTTTGTTATTTCCCGTCTATTTCTTCCAGACAGTGGGATAGTTATAGCATATCTTTTTTATATTCTGCTAGTTGCCCGTAGGATTTGTGACACTTGTTCTTGGCACACACGCGGTAGTTATTATGGACTACGGGACTGTATTAGCTCGTACCTCTTTATGGCTGCTTTTGGTTAAACTGGCTAATTATACTTTTCTGTTAATGTTTGAGCTTTAAAACTTGGCACATGTTGAAATGTTTAATTAAATACAGAGAATCCTTAGTAATTCGAGTGTTGGCTTGCCTGACCCCGGTGTTGGGCGCCGTCGCGACCTGAGGTAGGATTTTGGGTCGTGACAACATCACATGAAATGCACCCGCGATTGCTACATGTGATTTTATTATTGTTTGAAGTTAGAGTCGGGGGAACGAGTTGCCACACCCGAGTGTAGGTTATGTATGGTCATGACTATGATCGTGATGGTTGAAAAGGCTTATTTGAAGCAATATTTGATTATTCACTAAGTTTTATAATTTTAATCTAAAAGGAGGTGTCCTTAGCCTATAGGATATGTATAAAGTCATCTAGAAATTAGATTTACTATCCTAAAGGACAAGTGTTTGGGCTATGGCCATGTTTTAGCCCAATTTGTCAATTAACCCTTTGGCCAAATCCTAATCTAGGCTATTTGAGATAAGGGAGATACAGGTTCGAACTAAAAGCGAGTAAAACATTTTGAGAGACATGCTAACCCATTTATATAGCAATGCATAAGGTAAAACTCGAATTGTGGATATGATATCACATAAGGCAAGTGTAGTTCCTTACTATTTAACCCATTTGACAATTAAGGATTTTTGTACACGGTTTTAAAATTTTAAACAAAAGAAAAAAGCTTTCTTTAAACTTTGCTACAAGCAATTGTTTCAACATAACAATTTTTGAATTAGAGTCATTCGATCCCTTCTTTTTGAAAGCTTTAAATCAGAAAATATTAGGATATGTAAAACTGAACCTATGTTGTTCTCATCCTAGAAAATTTCAGACTTATACTTTATCCTTGATTGTTCGATTTGAAACTTGTTTCATTGATGCAAAATTTCAGTAAATTTGAAATACTCATTATAATGATATAAATGGACTGATCATGAGTTACTTAGTATAATTATTGGGTCTAAAACTCCAGGCCCCGTAACCTGAAATTTAGACCCTATTGGGCCTAATTGGGTCGTCTGGCCCGATTATAAATAGCCTTGGCGGACCTGGCCCAAGTTAACTCAATTTCCTTCCATAATTTTGAGGAATTAAAATCTCAGCAAAAAAAGTAAAAAATAAACGCCACTATACATTTATAGAGTCCAATCCATATTTACAAATTTAGAGTATGTAGAGACAACTACACTATTACATAGCCATTTTACTATGACATACAATTTTTCTAAATAAAATAAACAAATATATATATATAAAATGAGGATATCTACTGCTGCTCCTGTGCAAGCTAGCAACCCTCCATAACTCAACCTGTATTTTTATAGACTTTCTTCAAAAGGTGAGTAAAGTATTTATGCATTTTTTGGAAAGAACCTAACCATTAAGAGGTCAGATCCGCTTCCTTAATGCAAATCAACTAGAAAACTAAACTACATTTTTTAAATAAACTTCAAGGAGTTCATATACATCAGGAAAGACTTAATAGATTTTATCAAGAATTTACAAGCATTTTTGACACAAGATTCTTTATACTTGTGAGCTTAAACTCAAACATACATTGGAACAGTCCCAAACAACACCAATAAAAACACAACCAACTCAGGAGTTCATATTTTCAGTTCATCAAAAGCATCAGAATATCAAAACAGACATACACATGTTTAAAACTTCGAAAATAACAACTTTTATTTAGAAAGCATTGTTACATACCTCTTTTCAAGGGAAATTAGCAAAATATGACAAAATGAGGTCAAAAATACCAGAATTTCATAAAAAGAGAAATTCAACACAGCAACAGCAGCAACGTTAAAGAAAACCCAGGAAACTTGACTCAAGAATGACCCATTTTAAACCCATAAAACCGCAGCATATCAGTTTTGATATGAAGAAAACCAACAGCTACAAGAAAGGACTAAATTTTACTGCTTTTGCACTTATATTTCAGCCCATTTGGTTTATGTTGTTCTTTCAAGGTAATAAAAGTATACTTTTCAGATCTTAAGAATGTGTAGAAGGATCTGTGTTTCAGAGGTGAAGAACCTTCTAATGTGTGATAATTTCAGGAAATTTTGAGTAGAAAGAACTCCCAAAAATCTGCGTGTCCCCTTTTTTCAGAGAATAAGGCAGTCTTTTATAGGAGTTTTTAGGGTGGTATCTTTTCAGCATATTCACTATCCTAATTGGGCTGAAGAAGGTACAAGTACAACTGTCAACCCTATCATTTCGGGATAGCTGCACCCTTCCAGAACATTTCAGCCCTTATCCCTTTTAAAAGTTACTATCTTAACCCTAAAATATCTGATTTTATGATATTTCTTAGTTCTAGAAGTTTCTTGGGTTGTTACACCCAAGATTCCCTAGTTGTAATTCCTAAACTAGCCCTTAATATCCTTAGAAATTACTTTTTAGTAATTAAGGAATAGTGTTAAGTTACTAGGTTGATTAACTTAATTTTATATAATAATTAATACTAATGAAATTAATTTAAGTTAGTTACTAGGCTGAAGAAGTTGAAATTATTTAAATGTGAGACTAAGTGAGTCAATTATTCTTAAACTTAGTTAACTCAATTGCACAATTGATCTTAACTAGTTATCTTAAATTGGGACTTAGATCAATTAATAGAAGTAATTAATTTGTTAGATTTAATTAATTATTTTACCCTTTGACTTTTTTGGTTTTAAATTAAACCTAGCTAATTAAGTGTGATTAACTCCTTATTGCCTAAATATTTTACTCAAATTGACTAACATTTGAATTAAAAATCAATAGTTAATTAAATCAATTTGTTTCATTAGGTGTAATTAGGCTTATCTATCAATTCTAGTTAATCATCTTAATTAAATGATTAATTTCAACTTTAAATAAACTTATTTTAAAACTAATTTGATCTTAGGTGAATCATTTTTAGGAATTATGTGTGATGACCCAAAAAGTCATCCTAAGTAACTCTAGCTAAATCTGTGTTTCGAGGCCCCGAAAGCCTCCGTTAATCTCACCTCGATATGTGTGCACAGCCCGGGCATGTAGCCGGGAAGTCTTTATGTTGAAATTTGATGAAAAATAGAATTTATGATAATTAAATGAATAAAGTTGACTAAGGTCAACATTTTTGGTAAACGGACCCGGACCCGTGATGTGAAGGTCCCGGAGGATCCGTAGGAAAATATGGGACTTGGGGGTATGCCCGGAATCGAATTCCGAGGTCCCAAGCCCGAGAAATGAATTTTTAAAGAAAATTATTTTCTGAAAATAATAAAGGAATTTGAAAATGAATAATTATGTGAAAATCGTGTTACCGGGCCGGTATTAGGGTTTCGGAACCCGGAACAGGTTTATTATATGTTATTTGTCTTATCTGTGAAATTTGGTGTAAATCGGACTTGAAATGACGTGTTTCGGATAAAAAATGGGAAATTTAGAAGTTTATGAAGTTTGAGAAAATTCTACAGATTTTGGAGTTTAATTCATTGTTTTTGATGTTGTTTTGGTGGTTTAATTACTTGAATAAGTCTGTATGATGATATGGGAGTTGTGTGTGTTTTTGGTTTTGGGTCCCGAGGGCTCGAGTGAGTTTCGAGTAGCTATCGGAGTGTGCAAACTGGAAAAATCTGGTGTTTTTGATGATTTGTTGGTGTCTGGTGTAATACTCTTCGCGAACGCGGCCAAGGAAACGCGAACGCGAAGGGTAATTATTGTGGCCTGGGATTTTACTCTACGCGAACGCGTAGAGGGAGACGCGAACGCGGAGCACTGGACAGTGTATCTACGCGAACGCGTCCCCAGGGGTGCGAACGCGTAGTGTTAGGCTGGGGTCTGGGGGGCTGGGTAGTTTGTTCTTCGTGAACGCGGCCCTATGCTCGCGAACGCGTAGGCCAGTGGAGTCAAACCTACGCGAACGCGGCCAAGGACTAGCGAACGCGTAGGTCAGGTTGGTCAACCCTTCGCGAACGCGGCCAGGGGCCCGCGAACTTGAAGGGTATTTTTGCCCAGTTATTAAAATACCCCAAAAACAGAATACCATACGGGATTTTCATAATTTTCACTTCCTTCTTCTTCTCCAAGTCCCATTGAAGACCTCCAAGCCATTTTCTCCTCCATAACCATTTGGGTAAGTGTTCCTAATACCAATTTCTTCCATTTTCTTTCCCTAATCACTAGAACCTAGGCCTAAAATCATGAAATCAAAATAGAAATTAGGGGTTTTGGGTACAGTTAAGTTTTTTGGGAATTTTGGGTCATTCAACCTCAATTTGGGGTCGAATCTTAAAACACATTATATATTCTACTCGTGAGGGTATGGGTGATCGGGTTTTGGTCCGAGCCTCGTGTTTGGACCAAGCAGGCCCGGGGTCGAATTTTAGTATTTTTGGAAGAATAGTAGAAAATGTATAATTAGGCTTGACTTCTATATTGATGTTAATAAATCCATTATGTCTAGATATTATCGATTCGGAGTTGGATTCGAGAGGGAAGGCGGTATTAGAGGCTTGACTTGCACTTTGGAGCCNGGGATGAATCATACCGTATTCTTAATATTCTCCGTACTATGAGTAATTGGCGATTTAAAAGTGATACCTTGATATTGTTTCATGACATGGGGAGTTATTGTGTTATTTGTTTCAGTTGAGGTTTTTACTGTTGAAATTGTATTACGGATGCGAGGTTGGTTATAGCTGAGTCCCTTGCCGGGACGATAGAATTTTATTGAGTATTTCCATACACTTGAGACTTCTTATTGTTGATTTTCACAATATATTGTTGCTTTTATATTATTTATCGCACGAGAGGACATCCCGTGCTGATTGTTTATTATTTATCACACGAGGGGACATGCCGTGTTGATCGTTTATTATTTATTGCACGAGGGGACATTCCGTGCCGAGTGTTACTATTTATGCACGAGGGGACATTACCTGCCGAGTGATTGTGAGATTTTGCATGAGGGGACATGCCGTGCCTTTTGCTGTTCATTATCTGTCCTGAGACGTGAAATTTCGGCTTTTACTTTTTACACTTCAGTTATTACCCTTTTCTACTGTGCTAGCATTTTGTTGCCCCTTTCACCCCCTGCATGTTCTCCCCGTATCTGTCTTACTTGCTTATTTTTGATGATATTTTCCTGTTATTACATAAAATTGCACAGGTACATATACATTGTTGTCGGTCCTAGCCTCGTCACTACTTCGCCGAGGTTAGGCTCGGCACTTACTCAGTACGTGGGGTCGGTTGTACTGATGCTACACATGCACTTCTTTATGTTGTGCAGACTACGCAGCCGGACCCAGTGGTCACTGACGGTCAGAGCATTCCATCAGTTCATACAGGATACATCTAGGTAGATCCGCAGACGTTCGTGGGCCTTGGCATCACCTTCTACCCTTCACTTTCAGTTCTGTCTTACCTTATAGTTCAAAGACAGTCATATGTACTTATTTTCAGACCTTTGTTTTAGTAATCTCTTAGACAGTTCGTGAGTATGTGACACAAGTTCTAGGATTTGTATATGGGTTTTATTTTGAAGTTGTTATATTATTTTTGGTAATTTGTTAACCTTCATATTGTTTACCATCGATGCCTTAGTTACCTTGTTCGTTTTAGTTGTTAATGAATTTTATCTAGTTCAAACGTTGGCTTGTCTAGCGGGTTCACGTTAGACGCAGTCATGGCCGAAGGTGGGATTTTGGGTTGTGACAAGTTGGTATCAGAACCCTAGGTTGCTTAGGTCTCATAACTCATGGACAAACTTGGTAGAGTCTGAGGGATCAGTACGCAGACGTCTGTACTTATCCCCAGAGGCTGCAAAGTTAGGAATAACTTCACATCTTTCATTCTCTGTCGTGCCAGTTGAATTCTGAATACTAATTGAGTGTCTATTTTACTCTCTCGTAGATGGCGAGAACGCGCGCTTCCTCATCGACCGACCAGCAGCCTGATCCTCCTATTGCATCTCCTACGAGGGGTCGAGGCCGAAGCCGTGCTAGAGACCGAGGCAGAACTAGAGCAGCATCTCCAGTAGAGGACCCACAGGTAGACTTTGCCGGTGAGGTTCCTACTCAGACGGTCCCAGTTGAACTAGCTCAGGTCCCAGAGGGGTTCATTGCCACCCCAGTGCTTCAGGACGCTCTAGTCCGCTTAGTGGGAATCATGGAGAGTGTGGTTCAGGCCGGTCTTCTTCCTACTGCACCAGCTGGATCTCAGGCTGGGGAAGGGACCCAGACTCCTGCTATTCATACACCAGAGCAGTTTGCCACTCAGTTCCAGACTCTGGCACCTCAGACAACCGGAGTAGTTCAGCCAGGTATTGTGGCACCAGCAGTTGAGAGAGCATCTGTGATGACCCAAATAGGGGTCATCTTATGTGCATCTAATTTGGACTGTGTTCCGAGGCCCAAAAGCCTCCATTAATATCACCTTGATGTGCGTGCGCAGCCCGGGCGCGTAGCCGGGAAGCCTTTATGTGAAATACTTGATTAAGAGTTAAATTTGTGATAATTAATTGAATAAAGTTGTCTTTGGTCAACATTTTCGGTAAACGGACCCGGATCCGTGATCCACGGCGGATTTTAAATAAAATTGTGAAATATAAGGGAGCGGGCCGTACGCCACGGCGGATT
>ML275928.1:0-19851 GCA_005239495.1 Nicotiana undulata
TTGAGATTGGTATAGCTGAGACCCTTGCCGGGCAATTGTGTGTTTAATATTGATATGTACCCGCCTCGTAGAGCATTATTGTCTTGCATTTCTATTATATTGAAATTACCTTGCCATTGATATTATATTGTTCTGGTAAGGAAGAGGGGTGATGTTATTGATATGCACGAGGGGACATGCCGTGCCGAGTGTTGATATTGTTATATATGCACGAGGGGACATGCCGTGCCGATTGATATTTATTATATACACACGAGGGGACATGCCGTGTTGTGATGTTGTGATATTGTGATATATGCACGAGGGGACATGCCGTGCCGATTTGATATTTGAGATTACGCACGAGGGGACATGCCGTGCTCTGTTATTTGATTGATTCCCGTATACTGATAGCTGTTTCTTCGGTTTCTGTTTTTACTTTCCAGCCGCATTCTCACTGAACCGTTGTGAATTAGATGTTGTTTTTCTCCTGTATCCCCAGCATGTACACTTCATAGCTTATTTTATTGTTTAAGTTCCGATATTATTGCTGCCCCGTTAATATGTTTCCCTTATTTGTTCCCATATCTCTTTTATTTGATCATACTTGTCTTCATTATCGGTTAATTCTTGTACATATATCTGCTTAGATTAGGACAGGTGATCGTATTATAAATAAGTCTAGCCTCGTCACTACTTCGGCCGGGGTTAGGCTTGGCACTTACTCAGTACATGGGGTCGGTTGTACTGATACTACACTGCACTTCCTTGTGTTGTGCAGATCCTGCTACTAGACCCCGTGGAGCGTTCTGAGGGAGATACCTTCAGTCCACGTCAGAGCTTCGAGGTATACACTGGCGTTCGTGGATCCCGAGGCTTCTTTCCTTTACCGCTTCATTGTCTTTCTCCTTATTTTCAAGACAGTGTTGTATTTTCATTCCAGACTTGTATTTTCATTCCAAACTTGTATTTAGTATTCTAGTAGCTAGTCCGTGAGATTGTGACAGCCCGTTTTTGGGAAGTTTACATTATTTTATGATTGTTATGTTCCTCCTTTCCGCATTCAAGTTTTGTTATTTTTATTATCGATGTTGGAAAGATTATTGTTGGGAAAGGTATGTTATTGATGTACGGTTAAACGGTTTCCCACTATTATCCCAGTATATGATTGAATTAGTTAAGGTTGAAAGGTTAGCGTTTTATTTCTTATTAAAAGGTTTTAAATTACTATTGCAAGATATACATTGGCTGGCCTAGCGGGTTCAACGTTAGGCGCAGTCACGGCCTAAAGCGTGGAAATTTGGGTCGTGACAGGAAGCTGGTGCAGGAAAGCTAAATCCAAATTGGGAAGGACCTTACAAAGTCCGTGGCATTGCTGGAAAAGGCGCTTATGATCTGGAAACTATGGACGGCAGAATCTTACCAACCAGTTGAAATAATGTTCATTTGAAGAAGTATTACTTCTGAGTAAAAGGAATACCCCCGGTCAGGTATCACTACGTTCGATTTTACTTTTGTACAGTTAAAATTATACTAACCTTTTTAGATGATAGGCAAAAAGCTAACCCATCACCAGATGATGATATTAGATCTGCATAGACACGAGGAAGTAACTGAATTCCCGGTCTAGGGTTACAACTTTCTGATGGACGTTTTTAAGGGTTAAGCAGTCATCATCTAAAAACTATATACCTTCGAGTCACGTAAGTTTTTCCTTTTCAGGAAAAGGACCACAAGGAAGGAATAATCAAGTGCTCGAGATTTCATTCTCCAAAGCTCAAACACTTGGGGGACTATACAGTATGGAAGGAAAAGAAGAAGCAAAGAAGATTATCAAAAATTCAAAGCTCAAGCCTGAAGATCCATCTTCCCAAAACAAGTCAAGTACTATGAGCAAAATCAAAGAGCCAAAGAAAAAAACACAAAGCCTGATTTAGAAACCTTCAAAAAACATATTCGTAAATGTAAACGAATGTTTAGGTTAAAGGCAAAATAATAGTTACGGGTAAAAATGCTTATCCTTGTACTTATTCAAAAACTGTTGTAAATGAAAACAGTTACGGATGAAACAACATCCTTGTACTTATTCAAAAACTGTTGTAAATGAAAACAGTTACGGATGAAAAAACATTATCCTTGTATTTATTCAAAACCTTTGTAAACAAAAACAATTATGGGTAAAAATTCATACCCTTGTATTTATTCAAAAACTGTTATAAATGAAAATAGTTATACTCTTGTATTAATTCGAAAAAACTGTTACAAAAGAAAAACACTTATGAATACAAGTTCATACCAAATCTGTTGCAAGAAAAAAAGTTGCAAAAGAGTTATAGACGATATTCAAACACATGTAAAATGTTACGAAAGTTCGAATTAATACAAAGACTTTGTTCAAAACATTGCTAAGTATAACATGTGAAATTCCTATCTCTCTTTTGTCTATTTACACCATTATGAAGTTCAGACATCTTCTTCATTAAGTGTCGATCAAAAAAGGACCCTCTTTTATAAATCGTGCCTATTACGAAAAGGAACGAAAAATCTAAGCATTTTTATTGCAAAGTGAAAAACTAAGAGGTGAACCAAAAACCTCAAAAAGAAAGCATGCAAAGACTTAAGAGTGAAACAAAAACTCAAAGAAATCAAAAGTCATGCTGATATTAATATTAATATATTACGGCAAAAAACTAAGTATTAACTTAGTCTAAGCCGGATTTGTTTATACATAGGTTGCCCCTAAGTTATCAGTTGGGGACTTACAAAGGGTCAAAATTTACCCCCAATGGGACCGGGGGTAACCCCCAATTGTTGCAAATAAAAAAAAAAAAAAAAAACCAAGTTCCTTAAACTTTTTCACTAGATGGAGGATTGTCTGTGCTGGCAGGAGGAGCGGCTTGAGATGGCGAGACACGAGCAGCAGGGACCTCATCTTCAGGTGAAGAGAAATTCTGACTTTGCTGAGACTTCTCAATCGTCTCTCTGGTTTTAGCAATTTTGGCTTCCAAGTCAAAACCCTTTTGGCCTATTTCCGTCAATGTGTCAAGAAGGGCATTTAAATAAGACCAACTAACATCGACAACTGCTTTGTCCTCAAGATCCTCGTAGTCCTTCTCCCATTGTTCAGCCTCAACTCTTAACTCATCTTTTTCAGCCACGACAGTATCATGAGAGGCCTATAAAGGAGAAAGAGATCTTTCCAGAAATAGGACCTTCTCTGAAGAGTTACAGAGGTCTTCTTGGGTTTGGGTGAGCAATTGTACAAGTTCACTAGAGTACACCTCCTTCTGGTCCAACAAAGCCTTCAGGCTCATAATCTCTTTTGTGGCACGGGAAAGCTGCTCCGCAAATGAAGACTCCAAGATGCTTTTGTCCTTACCTTCCTGGTTCGAAGACGCCTTCTCAATGGCCAGTTCTGCTGCAATAACCCTAACCTGCTGTTCCAAGGTACATTTTTCCTCCTCCATTGCCTCCATGTCAAGTTGTAGGCTCTCGTACTGCTCCTTCCACTTATCAGCCTCAGTATGGAAGTCATTTGCTGATTGCTCCATTTGAACGACTCTCTTCATTAACTCTGTGCCTATAAGGTTGATCTACATAAAAAGATAAATTAGATACTGTAAGAATATATATAAGTACATATGAAGGAAGAGTAAGATTTACCTTTAAGGACGAGTGCACAATCTCGTTCATCCAAGTCAGGGAGCTGTGGGTTTCCAGCTTAGACTTCTTAGGCGGGCCTATCAATGGATTTAACCACACATCAGTCTGGCTCAACTTTTTCAAGAGGCTGCCCGCCGCAGGAACCTCTATTGTTACTTGCTTCATCACCCCCCTGCTGGAAGACCCTACCTCAACAGTAGAAGGCACGGAGGCGGGGGCAGGTGAATGAGCTACGGGCAGAGTAGGCTGAGGAGAAGAAACGGCAATAGGAGCAGAAACAGCAATGGGTGCAAGTACATCAATGGGAGCAGAAACAACAATGGGAGCAAGAACAACAATGGGAGCAGAAACAACAATGGAAGCAGGAGGTAAGAAAACAGCAATAGGGGATTCATCAGAAATGGTACCAAAACCTTGTTGGAACAAGAGATCAATGGACTCACGAACAAGAGAGGGAGTTGCATCTTCGGGAGCGGACAATTCTGATTCAGGCACGGGAGGATTAACAACGGGCGCAGACTCATCGTCAGAGACCACCCTTCTCCTACGTGACCTATGGACCAGTGAACCCTCCTCATGTTCTTCTTCCTCCTCTAAGGTCCTGGACCCACTTGCTTTTCTTTTCGACGAGGAGGAACCAACGATGATCTCCTGGGCTTTATCTAGGGACAACCTTGAAGCGGACACAGCCGCAGCAGAAACTCCACGAGCAGGAAACCCTAACAAATGAAAGGGATTAGATAAAGCTCAAAAAGGGAAGAAGTAAAACAAAAACTTCACTTACCATGGGTTTTCACCTTCCAACCAAACCTCAAAGAGAGGTACTTCCACGAATGTTCTTCTAAAGGAGTGATTAACAAGAGTTTTTCTACCCAATCACGAACACCGGAGACATTCTCGACGGTTCCCATGGTTGCTGCAACAGAAAAAGAAACAGTCACGGTAATGATAGCTTATCAAAAGCAAAAAGAGGAAAGTGAGCAAAATTGTACTCACGTGCAAAGTTCCACTTCTCAGGGAAGGGGAGATTTTCTTCACCTACTAAACTTGCAGTAGGAACAACAACATACCGGACATACCACCCTCTATCCTTGTCATCATCTGGAGTAACTATCACCCTTTTACTCCTAGCCGCGAGAGTAAACACTCCTTGGCGTAACATCATCGGAGAATAGAGGTGAATAAGATGATGAAAAGTAAAGGGTACGGAAGCTAAATTGGCCAAATACCTAAGGCACGCAACTACCCGCCAAACAAGAGGACCGACTTGTCCCAAGCAAACTTTGAAGAATCGACAAAACTCGATGATAACATGGTCGATGGGAGGCTTAAATCCTAATGTGAAGGGATAAGTATAAACATAAGAATACCCAGTTATATAAGAGGTTATTCTTTGGTTATCGTTAGGAACTACAACAGGAAAATCAGGCTTCCAACAATAGTCCTTGTGTACGAGTGACACTAAACCCTCAGTTAATTGGGTAGGATAGAGGTCAACATTATCATGTGATGACATGAAATAAAGTTGCTCACTCATGGCCTGACTATCCTTGGCAAAAGAATACTCGGCAGGAACTATCTCATCGACTCTCGGTTCACGAAGTGGTTCATTGTTTCTCTACTCTTTGTTGAAGATCTAGAAGCCCTAGCTATCGAAGAAGACAATGAAACAATAGACCTAGAAGAAGATGGGGGAGTAATATGAGAAGAAGAAAGACCCACAGAAGGTGTAGAACTTAAGCTTCTAAGTCTACCGCCCCTCCTACTCCATGTTGGAGCAGAAGAAGAAGTCAATTCATCCACAATGATGGCTTTCTTGGATTGCTGATTTGAAGAAGACATATTACGAGAATGAAGAATTTACAAATAAAGAAAGAATGTTAGAAGTTTTTCGTGAAATCAAAGAAAGGAAAAGGGGTATTTATACTCGAAGGCGACCGTCAAAAAATGGAAAAAATAGTGATGTGAAAGTCATAATTGAAGCTGTCACTTCGTGACTGATGCAGCCGCAAAAAGCCTTAAAAGGCGCTGAATAATTGCAGAACCAATCTGGGAATGCCACGTGGCACGATCATTAAATGGAAGTGACAAGCAACACATACATTCAGAGACAGATGCAATGGTACGAGTGAAGCGGTGGCAAAATATTCCCGCCATAAATGAGTATCCACTTACCAAATATTTAATCGATAAATAATTGGGAAGTGGGGAGACTATCTGTATTGGTAAAAATAATCTTCACACGTGTATTAATTATGATGACTAAGCAGTCCATGTGGAGCAATGGAAATATGACAACTGGACGAGACTTCACGAAGAGGCACGAGACGAAGAGGAACAGAACAGCATACCCGCGAAGTAATCGGGTACGGGAATCTCAATCTAATTGAGGAAATAAAGAGATACGGTCAAAATGAATCGAGACAGAATAAAGGGCAGATTTGAAGATCTTCAATCAATGAGCCAAACGTTACATAGTCTTCACGCAACAATTACGATCAATCATTGTAACGTTACATTAATGCCATTATTAGTCATTAATGCTCAATCACTGAAAAGAGTAGACGTTATATTAGGAAATTCCCTATATAAGGGAGTAAACTATAACTTGTAAAGACACGTTCGAACCACTATTGAAATATACTTACTTTTTACGCATATTTACTGCTTTCTATTTGCAATTACTAGCGTATTCCTTTGGTTATCAGAAACCCGTGTTCTTCTTAAAATAGCTTTGACAGAGAATCTAATTCTTTGGTTAAACAACTACAGACCATCAAATAGAGATTCAAGTTCATCTTCATCAAGATCCAGAAAGGATCAAGATGAACGGAATAGAGGTAATAACACAAATGCGAGAAATGGAGATTATAACTCTAATGTAAGTACTTCTGAGCTAATTATTGTATTGAGAAATATGGGAGATAAAGTTTGTTGGCCCAAAGATATGAGATCAAATCCAAACAAAAGGAACCCAGACTTCTGGTGTGAATTCCACAATGATCACGGGCACAGAACATCAGATTGCAGGTTATTACAAGATGAGGTATAACATTTATTGAAACAGGGCTATCTAACATAATTGTTTAGTGAAAAAGGTAAGCATGCATATATGAAGAACATGCAGGAGCCCCCAAATCCACCATCTCCAAAGAGAACAGTAAATGTGATAAATGGCGGAGAAGAGGTTAATGGCGTAACCTATACTGCAGCAAGAAAGACAATAAAGGTCACAATAACTCACGGGAAGCAAACTCGTGAAACCTTGGAGGACGATAGTATAACATTTGACGATGCAGATGCTAATGGGTTATTGCTCCCTCATAACGATGCACTTGTAATATCTTTACTTATACATGACACTAACGTGAAGCGAGTATTGATTGATCCAGGTAGCTCAATGAATATTATTTTATTAAGAGTTGTGGAGGAGATGTAAATGGGAGACCGTGTAACTCCAAAGGCACGTTCCCTATGCGGGTTCGATAAATCTAATGTCATAACAAAGGGAGAAATTGAGTTAAGTACTTATGCAGAAGGCGTCATCAAAGAAATAAAATTTGAAGTTATTGATACAGACATGGCCTATAATGTAATTATGGGAAGGCCATGGATTCATGATATGGACGTTGTACCGTCCACTCTACACCAAGTTATCAAATTCCCTTCAAAATGGGGAATTCAACAGATTCGAGGTGATCAACAAATTTCGAGGAATATCAATTCAGTGATACATTCGAATAAAAAAGAAGCGGAAGAAGAACTAAAAGACACGGGAGCAACTCAAACAGATACGAGAACAGATGATAAAGATACGGTGAATCAAATCACAACGGAGGATGCATTAAAACATACGGACATGGACTCCAGGCCCGATGTTATTCAAGAATCAGAGGAAAAGGAAAACATAAAGACAACTACTGAGGAGCTCAAAGTTGTTCCACTATTCAAACATAAGCCGGAACAAAGAATCCACATTGGAGCAAGGCTAAACCCGGTCAAAAGAGGTAATTTAATTGAAAATTTAAAATCTAACGCAGATTGTTTGCCTGGTCCCATTCAGATATGACAGGTATATCCCCAGAGGTGATGACTTATAAATTGAATGAAGACTCATCATTCGTACCTGTCAAACAAAATAAAAGGAAGCAGGGATCATTCAAAAATCAAGTGATCGATGAAGAGGTACAAAAACTCTTAAAAATCGGTTCAATACGCGAGGTAAAATATCCTAATTGGTTAGCTAATATTGTGGTAGTACCTAAAAAGAACGGTAAATGGAGTGTCTGTGTAGATTACACTAATTTAAACAAAGCATGTCTAAAGGATTCATTTCCTTTATCGCACATAGATCAAATGATTGATGCTACTGCAGGTCACAAATTATTAAGATTTCTAGATGCATATTCTAGTTACAATCAGATAAAAATGGGTCCCTCAGACGAGGAAAAAACTTACTTTATTACAAACATGGGGACTTACTGTTACAAAGTTATGCCTTTTGGCTTGAAAAATACTAGAGCCACGTATCAAAGGCTGGTGACCAAGATGTTCCAGGAACATCTGGGGAGGAAAATGGAATTATACATTGATGACATACTGGTGAAGTAAACACAAGCTGAAGACCATTTCCAACATCTTTCAACTACATTCAAGATCCTCCGTAGGTATAATATGAAACCAAATCCAGAGAAGTGCGCCTTTGGCGTCGAATCAGGTAAATTTTTGGGTTTTCTCGTATCAAATAGAGGCATTGATGTAAATCTTGTTCAATTAAAGCTATTGAAGAAATACCTTATGTACTCACGAGTAAAAAAGAGGTTCAAAAGTTGACAGGTAGGATCGCGACTTTAGGAAGATTCATTTCAAGATCTTCAGAGAAGAGTTTTAAATTCTTCTCAGTACTAAAGAAGCAATGAATGGACTGAAGAATGCCAGCAAGCCCTCAAAAATTTGAAGGCTTACCTATCAAATCCTCCCCTATTATCCAAACCAAGGGAAGGAGAAAGGTTGTATATCTATCTTGTTGTTGTAGAAGTAGCTCTAAGTGTAGTCCTAGTAAGGGAAGACAAAGGTAAGTAATCTCCTATTTACTATGTAAGTAAATCCCTACTGGATGCTGAAACTAGATACCTGATCGGCTCTCACCCTCACTACTATATGAGTAGGAAGATGAGGGTCGGTGCAGATTTTACCCGATAGGTCGGGATCGAATCCTCAGGGAGTTAATATTTGGAGTGAGTGTCTATATGATCTAATGGTGTCTTGTGTTTCTAATTACACTTCTCACATTTTGTTGGTTTTCAAACTACAACTATGATTTATACCACGTTGAAAGCAATTTAACTACTAATTTGTTTTTGAAGTTGTTTTCTATAAGGATAAAGGCACTAGGGTTATGACTATCACCTAGGCGAGTATTTAGTGGATTCCAGTTTCTAAGGCAAGGATGTTAACGAAGGGATAATGATATAACCAATGCAGGAAATTGCCCATTTTATACCTCTCGGTAGTTTGAGTGGCTTTGCCCTAATTACTTCTCTCCAAGCCAACTGGGTGTCAAATAAGCAAGAAATTTAGGTTCAAGTAGGGTATTACTCTCTCGAGGTTTTACCCGTTAATTAGGACTCAAGTAGGGTTTTACCATCTCTGGATTCAACCCATTGATTGGGACTACCAATCTCTTGATTTTGTCCCAATTCCTTGTTGGACTAATTTTCTAGACTCAAGTCCTCTTTCTCAAGAAGGACCCCAGTCAATTGAAGGTCAATTAGTGTTTGCAACCACTAATTATAGCAAGAAAACCCTAAATTATCCCAAATAACAAACACCCATAAACATCCAAGCCCTAATTTTAGAAACCCATTAAATACCCACACTAGGGTTGAGCCACAACCCTAGATAATGGGTTTAGCTACTCATAATCAAAGATAAATTCAATGAAAGAGATGAAGTAAAACCCATATTAATGATTTATAACATAAACCACAATGATTCAATGTTAAAATCTCAAGAAAATTGCAAAAAGAAGTAAAGGAACACTATTCACGAGCTGCTACTATCGCTGATACAAAGCTTAACCTTAAAAAAATTACAAAAGAAGCTATTTATACTCAGCCGAAATTCCGGACAAAAATACCCCTGCGGGGTTACCGCGGATCGCGTAAAAGCGACCGCGGTCCGCGGTGGACGGCTTTGGCCCAACTGCTGAGTCTCTGAAAAATCCTTGACCGCGGACCGTGGGAAATGAACCGTGGCCGCGGTGCCTTTAGCTTAAAAATGAGTTCCTCTGAATCTTGCCACCGTGGTCAGCGAAGATTGGACCGCGGCCGCGGTGGCATTTGGCTTGAAATCCCTTCTCTAAATCTCACCACCGCGGTCCGCGAAGATTGGACCGCGGCCGCGGTGGTCACTTGGCCTTTGAATTGAGTCTCTGAACTTTACCACCGCGGACCGCGAAGCCTGGACCGCGGCCGCGTTGGACACTTAAGGTAGGCCTTTTTGATGTTCTTGGTACTTGTGCAAGACTCACTCCCTTTTTAGCAGATTTCTGACTGTTTGTCATCATTTTTGGCTCAATCCTGCAACAAGCACAACACGTAAGCTTTTGGGGCTATTTTGTGTACAATTATAATCAAAACTTAAGCAAGAAATGGCAAAAAACAAGGTAAAAATCCTAGTTATCAATACCCGCATCTAGGGGTGTTCATAAAAACCCGAAAAACCTAACCAAACCGACCAAAAAAACTGATACATTTTAGGTTTGGTTTGGTTTTGGTTTGAATTTTAAGAACCGATCAAATTTGGTTTGGTTTTGGTTTGAATCTTAAAAACCGATCAAATTTAGTTTGGTTTTGATTTTAATCAAAAAATAACCGAACCAAACCGACTATTAAAGTAGCTATTTTTAAATTTATTATTACACCTATATATGTATATTTTTTATATAAAGTTTCTAAAATTTTATGGTATATATTAGTCATTTATATTTTTAGTCTTGTTCTTTGCTATTTAATAATATAATTCTTTCTCTTTACATTCTAGTTTGATTGGTAATTTTCTTTCTCTAAGTATAAAAAAATTGATTTCATGCTAAAAATAAATCGATTTTTAATTGAGTACTTAAATTATTCATCACTATTTTATTCAATTATCATCAATATATCTTGGTAAATGATAAATTTCTCAAAGAGCAATTGATTTGATAGTTCTGTTAAAAATGTAGTCGCCAGAATATGCGCTTGGTAATGTATGTCCCATATTTAAGAAAAAAATCGAAAAAAAAAAAACCCGACAAAAACCGAATCGATAAAAACCCGACTTAATTGGTTTGGATTGGTTCCAATATTTGAAAAACTGACGTACTTGGTTTGGTTTATTTTTTGGAAAAAACCGACCCAAACCAAACCATGAACACCCCTACCCGCATCTAGAGAAACTAGCTTTGGCTCTAGTCATGGCAGCTAGGAAATTGAGACCATATTTTCAATGTCATCCAATTTATGTTGTAACTTCATATCCTTTAAGAAATATCCTGCATAAACAGGAACTGTTAGGCAGATTGGACAAGTGGGCAATAGAACTAAGCGAATATGATATTGTTTATCAACCTAGGGCGGCAATAAAGTCGCAGGTCTTAGCTGATTTTGTCGCAGATTTTAATACCAATATAATTCCTGAAGTAGAAAAGGAATTACAGATTTTTACCGGAGCTAATCCAGGAACGTGGACTTTATTTACTGACGGCTATTCTAATGGTAAAGGAGCCAGTTTGAGAATTGTCTTGATACCACCTTCGGGTGAAAAAAGTAAGGCAAGCGATTAAATTCTATCCTATTACTAACAATGAAGCGGAGTATGAAGCCGTCATTGAAGGACTTGAATTAGCACAAGAACTCCCGATAGAGAAAATCGTGATCAAGAGTGACTCTCAATTGGTGGTGAATCAGATGCAGGGGACTTACACCGCTAGGGAAACTCGAATGCAGCAATATTTGGAAAAGGCACGGGACCTAGTGAGGCAATTCCAATCATGAAATATCGTGTAAATATCTAGAGAAGAAAACATAGAAGTAGATGTGTTAGCTAACCTCGCATCAGTAACAGATGTAACGAGTGAAGAAAATGCTATTGTAATACATTTATTTCATTCAGCAATCGACCAATACAAGCATGAGGTAACGTTTAATAATTTAACCTGGGATTGGAGAAACGAAATTATAATTTTTTTGCAGTATGGCACCGTGCCTGAAGATAAGAAAGAAGCTCAAGCACTTCGACGAAAAGTTGCACGGTATTGTCGAGTCCGTGATACTTAATATCGCAAAATGTTTGGTGGTCCTTTAGCAAAGTGCATCGGACCTAATCAAACTAAGTACGTGATGAAAGAAGTACACGAAGGACGTTGGAGAAAATCACGCAGGTGGAAGTCTCTAGTTAAGACTCTAATCAGAGTGGGATACTATTGGCCTAAAATGGAAGAAGACGCTGAAAATTTCATAGCCAAATGCGATAAATGTCAGCTCTATGCTAATAACATGCATCGTCCCTCAGAATTATTATATCCGGTTATATACCCTTGGCTATTTATGAAGTGGGGGATGGATATAGTAGGACCTCTGCCCCAAGCCAAAGGAAAGGTAAATTTCTTACTTGTATTAATAGATTATTTTTCAAAATGGCTAGAAGCAGGTGCTTTTAAACATGTACGAGAGAAAGAGGTGAAGGGCTTCATTTGGAGAAATATCATATGTCGCTTTGGTGTCCAAAAGGAGATTGCATGTGATAATGGCCCACAGTTCATAGGCTCGCAAATCACGGAATTCTTCCAAAGTTGGCAAATCAAACGTATCACCGTATCACCCCATGGATAATGGACAAGCTGAGTCAACGAATATGATTATCATCAACAATTTGAATAAACGACTGGAAAAGTTAAAAGGAAATTGGCCTGAAGATCTACCAGGAGTACTATGGGCTTATAGGACTACAACAAAAACAGCCATGGGAGAAACCCCATTCGCACTTGTCTACGGTTCGAGGCCCTAATACTAGTGGAAATTGGTGAACCAAGCACGAGATTCACATTAGCAACATAAGAGTCAAACAACGATGAGTTAGGAACAAAACTGGATTTACTCGAGCAAAGGAGAGAAGCCACTTTAATTCGCATGGCATCTCAAAAGTAAATTATAGAACGACACTACAACAGAAAAGCTCACCTCAGATATTTTAAAATTGGGGACTTTGTCCTTAAAAAAGTTTTTCAATCAACAAAGGAGGCTGGAGCAGGAAAGCTAAACCCAAATTGGGAAGGACCCTATAAAGTGCGCGGTATTGCTGGAAAAGGCGCTTATGAGTTGGAAACCATGGTGTTTAACCAAAGAATTAGATTCTTGGACAAAGCTATTTTAAGAAATACTCGGGCTTCTGATAACCAATAAAATTAGCTAACAATTATAATAAGACTTGTAAAAAGAAAGTAATAAGAATTACTAAAAGTAATTGTATTTCAGTAGTGGTTCGAACGTGTCCATACAAGTGATATTTTACTCTCTTTTATAGGGAATTTCTTAATATAACGTCTACTCTTCTTAATGATTGAGCATTAATGACTAATAATATCATTAATTTAACGTTACAATAGGTAATCGTAACTGTTGCGTGAAGATTGTGTAACATTTGGCTCATTGACTGAAGATATTTGAATGTGCCCTTTATTCCGCCTCGGTTCATTCTGACCGTGTTTCTTCAACTCCTCAATTAGATTGAGGCTTCCGTACCTAATTGTCTCGTGGGTATGTTGTTCCGTTCCTCTTTATCTCGTACCTCTTTGTAAATTCATGACCATCTGTCATGTTTTTATTGCTCCACATGGATTGCCCTGTCATCCGAATTATAACATGTGTGAAGACTATTTTTACCAGTACAGATACTCCCCCCACTTACCATTTATTTATCAATTAAATATTTGGTAAGTCGATACTCATTTATGGCGGGAATATTTTGCCGCCGCTTCACTCGTATCATCGCATCCGTCTCTGAATGTATACATCGCTTGTCACTTCCATTTAATGTTCATGCCACATGGAATTCTCTGATTAGTTCTGCATATATTCAGCGCCTTTTAGGGCTTTTTGGGGCTGCATCAGTCATGAAGTGACAGTTTCAATTATGACTTTCACATCACTATTTTTTCCATTTTTTGACGGTCGCTTCTGAGTATAAATATCCATTTTCTTTCCTTTGCTTTCACAAAAAACTTCTAACTCTCTTTCATTGTTTGTAAATTCTTCTTTCTTGTAAACATGTCTTCCTCAAGCCAACAACCCAAAAAGATTATCATTGTAGACGAATTATCTCCTTCTTCTGCTCCAGTCCGGAGTAGGAGGGGTGGTAGACTTAGAAGTTTAAGTTCTACACCTTCCAGGGGTTCTTCTTCTTCTCATATTACTCATCCGCCATCTTCTAGGTCTAATATTTGTTCGTCTTCTTCGAGGGCTAGGTCTTCTAGATCTTCTTTAAAGAGTAGGGAGCATAATGAACCACTTCGTGAACCGAGAGTCGATGAGATTGTCCCTGCTGAGTTTTCCTTTGTAAAGGATAGTGAGGCCATTAGTAAACAACTTTCTTCCATGTCATCACATGATAGTGCTGACCTTTATCCTACCCAAATAACATAGGGTTTAGTGTCATTCGTACGTAGAGATTGCTGTTGGAAATCTGATTTTCCAGTTGTAGTTCCTAATGACAATCAGAGAATAACCTCTTATAGAACTGGGTATTCTTTTTTATACACTTATCCCTTCACTTTAGTATTAGGCCTCTCATCGACCCTGTCATCATAGAATTCTGTCGATTCTTCAACGTTTGTTTGGGACAGATCGGTCCTCTCGTTTGGAGGGCAGTTGCGTGTCTTAAGTATTTGGACAACTTAGCTTCCGTTCCTTTTACTTTCCATCATCTTATTCACCTCTATTCCCCGATGTTATTCCGCCAAGGAGTTTTTACTCTCGCAACTAGGAGTAAAAGAGGTTTAGTTATACCTGATGATGACAATGATGGAGGATGGTATTTTCGGTATGTTGTTGTCCCTACTGCAGGTTTAGTAGGTGAAGAAAATCTACCCTTCCCTGAGAAGTGGAACTTTGCACGTGAGTATAGTTTTTCTCACTTTCCATCTTTATTTTTGATAAATTATCATCACCTTGATTGTTTCTTTTCCTTTTGCAGCAACCATGAGAACCGTCGAGAATGTCTCCGGTTTTCGTGATTGGGTAGAAAAACTTTTGTTGATCGCTCCTTTAGAAGAACGTTCTTGGAAGTACCTCTCGTCGAGGTTTGGTTGGAAGGTGAAAACCCATGGTAAGGTTTTTTTTACTTCCTATCTTCCTCCTTTCGAGCTTTTCTGATCCCTTTCATTTGTTAGGGGTTCCTGCTCATGGAATTTCTGTTGCTGCTGTGTCCGCTTCAAAACTTTCCCTGGCTAAGGCCCAGGAAATCATTGTTAGCTACTCTTCATCAAAAAGGAAGGCAAGTGGGTCCCATACCTTGGAGGATGAAGAAGAACAGGAGAAGGGTTCGCTGATTCGTAGGTCGTGAAGGAAGAGGGTCGTATCTGACGATGAGTCTGTTCCCATTGCTGATTCTCCTGTATTTGAATCAGAACATTCCGCTCCTGAAGATGCAACTCCATCTCCTATTAATGAATCAATTGATCAACTGTTCCAGCAAGGCTTTGGTACAGTTTCAAAAGAAGCGCCTCTTGATATTTTCCCTCCGTCTGCTCCTGCGGAACTTTCGTTTACCGCTCCCATTGTTGTTTCTTCTCCCGTTACTGTTTCTGCTCCTCAACCTATTCCATCTGTGGCTCCTTCATCCGTCCCTACTTCTGTGCCTTCTATTGTCGAAGTAGGGTCTTCCAGTAGGGGGTGATGAAGCAAGTAATGATAGAGGTTCCTGCGGGAGGAAGCCTTTTGAAGAAGTCAGGCCAAGCGGATGTATGGTTAAAGCCCCTGATAGGCCCGGTTGAGAAGTCTAAGTTGGAAAGTCACAGCTCCTTAACTTGGATGAACGAGATTGTGCACTCGTCCCTGAAGGTAGATTTTAAACCATCCCCCCTTATTTTCATATCCTTTACCGTTTCTAACTTATCCTTTTATGCAGATCAATCTTATTGGCACAAAATTAATGAAAAGAGTCGTTCAAATGGAGAAATTAGCAAATGACTATCATACCGAGGCTGGCAATTGGAAGGAGCAGTTCGAGAGTCTTCAGCTTGATATGGAGGCAATGGAGGAGGAGAAATGTACCTTAGAGCAGCGAATCAGAGTTATTGCAGCAGAACTGGCCATAGAGAAGGCATCATCAAATAAGGCGGGTAAGGATAAAAGCATCTTGGAGTCTTCCTTTGCGGAGCAGCTTTCCCATGCTACTGAAGAGATAAGGAGCTTGAAGGCTTTTTTGGATCAAAAGGAGGCTTATGCTGGTGAACTTGTGCAATCACTTACCCAGACCCAAGAAGACCTCCGTGAATCTCAAAGAAGATTCAATTTCTAGAAAGATCCCTTGCCCATTTGCATGCTTCTCATGATGTTGTCGGGGCTGAGAGAGATGAGCTAGGAGCCGATATTGAACAATGGGAGAAAGACTACGAGGCTCTTGAGGACAAAGCAAATGTTGATGTTAGTTGGGCTTATTTGAATGCCCGACTTGACACATTGACGGAAATGGGCCAAGAGAGTTTTGACTTGGAAGTTGAAATTTCCAAGACCAAAGAGACGATTGAAAAGTATCGGCATAGTCAAAATTTCTCGTCACCTGAAGTTGAGGTCCCTGATGAAGTTGCTGCTCAAGACTCGCCATCTCAAGCCGCTCCTCCTGCCGACGAAGATAATCCCCCCGTCTAGTGAAAGAGTTTATTGAACCCTGTCTTTTTTTTCTTTTTCTTTGGAACAATTGGTGGTTACCCCCTGTACCATTTAGGGGTAAAGTTTGGTTTTTGTAAGTCCCCAAATGACAACTTAGGGGCAACCTTTGTATAAACAAATCTGGTTTTAAACTAAGTTAATACTTACTTTTGTTGACAGAATATTAATATTAATATTAGCATGACTTATAATTTCTCGAGTTTTTGTTTTACTCTTAAGTCTTTGCATGTTTTTCGTTAGGGTTTTTGTTTTACCCCTTAGTTTTTAACTTTGCATTGAAGAATGCTTTGACATTTCGTGCCTTCTTGAAATAAGCACGATTTATAAAAGTGGGCCCTTTTATGATCGATACTTAATGAAGAAGACGTCTCAACTTCATAATGGTATAAACATACGAAAGAGAGATATGAATTCATATGTTTTTCTGAACAATGCTTTGAAGAAAGTCTTTGTATTATTCGAACTTTCACAACATTTTACATGTGTTTTGAGTATCATCTATAACTCTTTTCGTAACTGTTTTTCTTACAACAGATTTTGTATAAATACGAGGGTATGAATTTTTACCCGTAATTATTTTCTTTTATAATAGTTTTTGAATAAGTACAAAGGTATGCGTTTTTACCCGTAACTGTTTTCTTTTACAACAGTTTTTGAATAAGTACAAGGGTATGCGTTTTTACCCGTAATTGTTTTCTTTTACAACAATTTTTGAATAAATACAAGGGTATGCATTTTTACCCGTAACTAACATTCTGCCTTTAACCTAAACATTCGTTTACATTTACGAGTATGTTTTTTTGTAGGTTTCTAAATCGGGCTTTGTGTTTTTGTCATTAGCTCTTTGATTTTTCTCATAACACTTGACTTGTTGGAAAAAATGGATCTTCAAGCTTGAGCTTTGACTTTTTTGATAGTCTTCTTTGCTTCGTCTTTGCCTTCCATACTGTAAAGTCCCCCAAGTGCTTGAGCTGTGAAGAATGAAATCTTGAGCACTTGACTATTCCTTTCTTCTGGTCCTTTTCCTGAAAAGGAAAAAAGTACGGGACTTGAAGGTATATAGTTTAGATGATGACTGCTTAACCCTTTAAAACGTCCATCAGAATGTTATAACCCTAGATCGGGAATTCAGTTACTTCCTCGTGTCTATACATGTCTAATATCATCATCTGGTGATGGGTTAGCTTTTTGCCTATCATCTAAAATGGTTAGTTTAAATTTTGACTGTACTAAAATGAAATCGAACGTAATGATACCTGACCGTGGGTATTCCTTTTCCTTAGAAGTAATACTTCTTCAAATGAACAACATTCCAACTTGTTGGTAAAATTCTGCCATCCATGGCTTCCAGCTCATAAGCGCCTTTTCCAGCAATGCCACAGACTTTGTAGGGTCCTTCCCAATTTGAATTTAGTTTTCCTACACCAGCTTCCTTTGTTGATTGGAAGACTTTTTTAAGGACGAAGTCCCCAATTTTGAAATATCTGAGGAGAGCTTTTTTGTTGTAATATCGCTCTATAATTTGTTTTTGAGCTGCCATCCGTATTAATACAGCTTCTCTCCTTTATTCGAGTAAATCCAGATTTGTTCTCAACTCGTCGTTGTTTGTTTCTTTTGTTGCTGTTGTGAATCTCGTGCTTGGTTCACCAATTTCCACCGGTATTAAAGCTTCTGAACCATAAACAAGCGCGAATGGGGTTTCTCCCGTGGCTGTTTTTGCAGTAGTTCTGTAAGCCCATAATACTGTCGGTAGCTCTTTAGGCCAATTTCCCTTAGCTTTTTCCAGCCGTTTCTTCAAATTGTTGACAATGATTTTGTTCGTTGACTCGTCTTTCCCATTAGCCACGGGGTGATATGGTGAAGAAGTGATTCGTTTGATTTGACAGCTTTGGAAGAATTCTGTGATTTGAGAGCCTATAAATTGTGGGTGTCACGACCCGAAATCCCACCTTCAGGCCATGACTGCGTCTAACATTGAACCCGCTAGACAAGCCAACGTTTGAACTAAATAAAACTCATTAACAACTAAAACGAACGGGATAACTAAGGCATCGATGGTCCGCAATGTGAAGGTTAACAAATAGCCAAAATATAACATAGCAATTTCGAAATAAAACCCATATACAAATCCCAGAACTGGTGTTACATACTCACGAACTGTCTACGAGATTACTAAAAACAAAGGTCTGAAAATAAGTACATAGGACTGTCTTTGAAATCTAAAGTAAGACACAACTGAAAGTGAAGAGTAGAAGGTGACGCCAAGGCCCACGAACGTCTGCGGGTCTACCTCGATGTCTCCTGTATGAACTGATGAGATGCTCTGACCGTCAGTGATCACTGGGTCCGACTGCGTAGTCTGCACAACATAAAGAAGTGCAAGTGTAGCATCAGTACAACCGACCCCATGTACTGAGTAAGTGCCGAGCCTAACCTCGGCGAAGTAGTGACGAGGCTAGGACCGATAACAATATATGTACCTGTGCAATTCTATATAATAACAGGAAGAAAAATGTCGACGGAAATAAGCAAGTAGGACATGTACGGGGAGAACATGCTGGGGGTAAAAGGGGCAACAAAATGCTAGCACGGTAGAACAGGGTAATAACTGAAATGTAATGATACAGGTAGGAATTTAACTTCTCAAAACAGATAATGAACAACAAAAGGCACGGCATGTCCCCTCGTGCATAACCTCACAATCACTCGGCACGGAATGTCCCCTCGTGCGTATATAATAACACTCAGCACGGAATGTCCCCTCGTGCATAACCTCACAATCCTCGTGCGTATATAATAATCAGTGATCAACACGACATGTCCCCTCGTGTGATAAGTAACAGACAATCAGCACGGCATGTCCCCTCGTGCGACAAATAATAAAAACAAAGCAACAATATAATGTGAAAGTAAACATTAAGAAGTCTCAAGTGCATGGAAATACTCAATAAAATCTTATTGTCCCGGCAAAGAGAAATCATCCCTTACAAACTCAACAAATGCCCGACAAGGGTCTCAACTATAACCAACCTCGCATCAGAAATACAATTTCAACAGTGTAAGCCTCAACTGAAACAAATAACTCAGTAACTCCCCACGTCACGAGGCAACATCAAGGTATCACTACTAATTCACCAATTACTCATAGTATGGGGAATATTAAGAATACAGTAAGTTTCATCACAATTGATTCACGGGCATGCTTGACCGCAACATATAGGCACTCGTCACCACGCCTATACGTTGGACATGAGTTACACATAGCAAATAAGACTCTATA
>ML275929.1:0-12492 GCA_005239495.1 Nicotiana undulata
ATGGTTGGCTAGCCTAGTTCCACGATAGGCGTCATCACGGCATGTTAGGATTTGGGGTCGTGATAATATAATTATACACACATAATACATAAATTATGCATATAATATAAATTCACTGGCTATTTTTAGTTTAAGTGGCAGGATGACGGCTATTTGGGTTAATTCTACCTTCTCTTTTTTTATTAATAATGAGAACATATTTTTTAACTTTAGCCTTAACCAGAAAAAATGCCAAACAATAAAAAAAGAATGATTAAATCATGAGCAACCTACTTCTCTTTATAGCCATACTAGTGAAATTCCTTCGCGCTTCGCGCGATCATAAAGAAATCATGAGTTTACAAAATAATTGAGACAAAATTTAGTCAAAATATAGACATAATCCTGATGTGTATGCATACAAAATTAATTTATAAAGTTATTAAACCATAAATTTAAATATTTTTCCAAATAAGTTTAACACTTGAAAATTTAAGATGATAGTGCTCATCATGATCCAATTTTAAAATTAGTCATCCTATGTTTGATCTCCCAAAAGGCCCTATATGTTTGTAATTTGCTCTAGAAAAAAGTCTTGAAAAAACTTAGTATTTTTTATTAGAGTACTTTCTAGAAAAGCATTATACTAAATCCTAGAATAAAATCTAAACTTTTTATATGGTCATTAGTTATTTAAAAGTGAAACAAGTTAAGCTACTACAACAAACAAAATCTCTTTGTTGTCAATTCATTAATTCAGTGTCTCTGTTAATAATATATTACCTCATGAAATCAAAGAACTTCGCAAGACATGAGTTCTTGTACATGTTGGATTATATGTTTGAATCTTGTCTGAGAATTCAACTAATTAACTGAAGAAAGTCTTTGCTCATTCCATATCTCGTGCGTGGATGTGTAGAGGAAAGAATGTAAGAAGCAACAAATCACTATTGGAACGCCTATTGCAGTATATGATATCTTGGCAAGTAGACATCATTTTGTTTATTTCAATTGCCTCGAAGCTTGTTGATCCCTTGGAATTTGTTTAAAATCAAAATTCGTCTCCCTACCCTTGAGATTAACCAGTACATTATCCAATATTTGATAATCATTTTTGCTAAATTATCTGTTTTTAATTTCGAAATATATTATATATCAATTTAACTATATGGTTAACCACAGAGCAAATGATTTGATTTGGTGGACAATTTTAAGAAAGGTATACCATAATAATTTATGGAGTAATCTATTTTTTGTAACCAAAGTTATGCCTCTTCCGACCTATCAATGGTCTTGATTTCCTTATCAGTTTGGTGTGATTAATATTCGATGTTTTATTGAAAAAACGCATATAATAATGGGAGAATCCTACATTAGAACAACTGAGCTTCTTACTTTTCAATTTTATAGTCCATATTTCAATTTATAACCAACTAGCCCAAAAATAATAGGCTAAGATTCAACATTCAACTCAAATAGGTTCTCAAAATTACTACTTTATTTTTACAAAAGATTCTCAAGCTTTTAAGTTAATTTTCGAATCAGTAACTGTGACTCAAATATTAGTTCAACAAACCAAATCCATTTGGGTGGTTGATCACGCTCAACTATGTCTTATAAAAAGACTAAGCGGGCGTTGCAAATATAATCTGAGTATTTTGCCCAGAGCCGAATCCCACAGGGAATTAACCTGTCAATTATCATTGTTAGACTCACTCGATTCTTTGTAATCAGCTTCCCAAAGGTTATGAATAACAATTTGTGAGTATTTTTACTAACTAAAACTGAATGAAATTAAGTAAACTAAAAGATAACTAATGATGAGTTGTAAACTAATGCAAGAAGGATCTAAGGTTATGGTTTCCCCGTTGATGGAATCCCTTCTTGTATATTTCATATAGTTTGGCCTAATTATCTCTATCAATCATGAGCGCTCTCGTTACCGTAAATCTCTCTCGAGCACTTACGCCAATTTACTAGACACACTCTCTCGAGCTACGCTAGCTGCTTTTATTACAACTCACTTTAGATTGCACCCAAGGTATCGTTATCCCTAATCCAACCTTTAAACCCTCAGTTATGGATTCCTCCTATACATTGGGAGTGGTGTTGTTCAACAACTACCTAAATATGCACTCTCCCGAGCAGATACACACTAAATAGGCACAGCTAATTGAGGGCCCTTCAATTAACTACAACAATAACTTAGTTGAACAAATAGAGATGAAAACCAAGCAAACTATATTAATATAACATAAAGTTCATCCTCAACGGGTTCCACCAAAACCTTAGACTAAAGAATTTAGCTACTCATAATTGTACGGAAAATAATAACAAAAGAATTCATCAACAATGGTAAAATCACAAGGAAGAAAGATGAGGTTTGATGCCCAATTGCCTTTGCTTTTCTTGAACAAGACTCTAAACCTTGATAATGTTCTCTTTTGGGCGAGTTGAACCTTATATAGGTTAAGTGGAATGGCCCCAAACTTCCAAATTTACCCCTGGGAAATAACTCGTTCGACTGGGACTAGCGCGCCCGCGCTAATCGACTTTCATTCTGTCTGGGATCGCTGGGGTAGCGCGATCGCGCTAGTGGGTGCGCTAAGCCCGCGCTAATGGGGTTTTGTTCTATCCCTGGCAACTTGACTAGCGCGGCCGCGCTAGTGGGTGCGCTAAGGCCGCGCTAGTGAACTTGTAATATGTCCCAGCGATTTCCTTCCTTCTTTTCACACGTTAAATACTCCAAGGGGCCTTTCTCCTTCAAATTGGCTCCGAACACCATCCTAGGTACGCATTTTTCTCCTGCAAAACATAAAATCAACAATTAGAGCCATTTTAACATCATTTCACATTCCTAAGACAGTGAAGCATCATTAAGTTGGAGTGTAAGTCTACACTAACTACGTGAATTTAGCCTATTATCAGTGGTGAAAATAGATTTTTAGCAAGCTTAAATATGTGAGTTTAAATTACGAATTTGATTTTGTGAGAAATTTGGAGTGACTGTTATTTAGACTTGTTAGAAATAGTATAAGGAGGTTGTATATAAATTTTGAAGTCATTTAATGGAGATTTGGACTGGTTTTATACAAGAATTGCAACTGAAAATTGTGGAAGAAGTTCGTCTACAGACCCTTGTATAAATGTGTATAAAAGTGTATAATAGTGTATAAGATGTGTTTATACACTCATATACAAGATTATACAAGATTATACATACTTATACAAAAAACTAACTTCGTCTTCTTCCTTGCGTCTTCTCTGAAATTTAATTCAAATATTGCTCAAATCTACTCCAAATCACTTCAAATTTAAATTTTGAACTTCTTTTGATATTTTCAATCAATTGGAACAACACCCAATCCAAAAAACTAACAAACTAAAAAAAACATTTTCAAAAGCAAATCTTTGAATGGTCTTCAATAGTGGACTTCTACTCTTCAATTTTCTTACATTGCAACCAGGTGACACAAGAGGAGAAGCAGAAAATATACGGCCCCTTGAAGCATATGTAAAGATGTGAGAAGAAGAGAGAGCGAAAGTGTAACGACCCAATCGATCGTTCCATAGAACCTGCATTATTATTACTGTTTTTGACTTGTCATAGGTTTGTTATACTATTTATGATGTGTTAGAGTCAGTTGGATCGGGTTTGGAATGATTATAGAAGAAATTAAGACACTTAGTCTCTAAAAGTAACTTTAGAGTTAGAAAAGTCAACTGAGAGTTGACTTATTGGTAAACGACCTCGGAATGCATATTTTATGGCTCGGATAGCTTCGTTAGGTGATTTGGGACTTAAGAGTGTGTCCAAAATATTTTTGTGATGTCCGGTGTAGAATTAGGCTTGAATTGGCAAAAGTTAGTTGTTGGCGATTTTTGGTCGGCAGTGCAAAATAGGCTATCAGGGTAAGAATGGAATTCCGATAGTTGTAACAGGTTCGTAATGTCATTTTGGATATGTCTGCTAAATTTCAGGTCAATCGGAGTTGTTTTGGATAGTTTCGGCGTCATTGGTCGAATTTAGGAATTTCAAAGTTCATAGGCTTGAATTTGATGTGATTTTGGTGTTTTGATGTTGTTTTTGGTGTTTTGAAGGCTCGACTAAGTTCGAATGATGTTATGATACGTGTTGGTATATTTGTTGATATTTTCGAGGGCCTCGGGTGGAATTCGAAAGGTTAACGGATCAATTTAGACTAGAAGAAAAGTTGCTGCATTTTTTCACAGCAGCATGAACAGTAACTCGGATGCACAGTAACTCGGGTGAACAGTAACTCGGGTGAACAATAACTCGGATGAACAGTAACTCGGGTGAACAGTAACTCGGGTGAACAGTAAAACGCGTGAACAGTATTTAAATAAACCCTTTTACACCATTTTTGAACGGGAAAAGAACTTTGAGGCGATTTTGAAGAGAGGAAATCAGTGTTCTTCATTGAGGTAAGGATTTTGGAACCTAAAACTCGATTATTTGTGATTAAGGAATAAAATATCAGTGTTTAATTCATGAAAATCAGTAGAAAAGGGTGGAGTTAGGGCTTGAGATTATGAGACCTTCTAGGGATGATTTGAGGGGTCAAACGAACTCCGATTTTTGAGTTCATTATATGTACGGACTCGTGAGATGATGAAGAAAATTTTGGTATAAAGTTTGTCGAGTTCTGAGACGCGGGCTCGGGGGTCGGGTTTGACCGATTTCGGGTTTTGTGCTTAACATCGATATTTTTCAATTGAAATTAATTCCTTTAGCATAATTTGATGATAAAAATCTGAACTTGGTAGATTTGGAGCACTCAGAAGTTGATTCGAGAGGCAAGCGTGTTGCAGAGTAGCTTTTCGGGCTAGTTCGAGGTAAGTAATGTCTTAAAATCCTGTCCTGAGGCTATGAAACCCCAGACTTTGCATCCTTTCACGGTTTTGGAGTGCACAAATTGGGAATTTGGAAATATATTCCTTTTTAGGCGACTATTGAGTTGCGAAATCGCTTTTAAATCTATGCTTAATAGTATTGATATATTTTTGATATATTTGGGTTGTAAGCCATGTTTGGGGCCTAGTGCCGATCTGTTTAACCTCTTGGGGGATATTTTACTGATATTCCTCACTTGATATGTTATCATTTTTCACTCAGTCCTTCTTGATAATTGTTTTGACACTCAGAGTATGTTGATATTATTTCTTGAAAATGAAATACTATTTTTGG
This sequence comes from Nicotiana undulata, assembly GCA_005239495.1. NCBI lineage: Eukaryota > Viridiplantae > Streptophyta > Magnoliopsida > Solanales > Solanaceae > Nicotiana > Nicotiana undulata. The sequence goes on from ML275929.1 coordinate 5,189, forward strand.
GTCGAGAACCTGGTATATTTATGGCCCGAGTGGTATATTGAGAGTGTCTGACTGAGTGAGGTCGAGAGCCTATATTGTGAGGATGTTATGATATGAGAGAGGTTGAGTGCCTGAGAGTGATTGATGCCATGATTTGGTTTATTTTAGCGCTTGGGCTGAAGGAGCCCCTCCGGAGTCTATACACACTCCCAGTGAGCGCAGGTACGTACTGAGTGCGAGTGCCGAGTGACGAGTGATTGGGAGGCATGAGTGATTGTGAGGTGCTGAGTGACTATTACAGAGAGATGGTGAGGTGCTGAGGGAATATTTACGAGTGATGATTATGGCCCGAGGGGCAGATGTATGATGATATTTTATTGAGTTTTGACCATGATTCACTTCATTTTTCAAACTGATATTTTGAGAGTTTTACCGAGAAATACTGGAAAATATACTTGTTTTAAAGAATTTTACGGAAACTAGTTTGAACTTATATACACTTATTTGAACCGTGGTATTTTACTATTTTTTGGATTGGTGTAATTATGTTGTGTGTTCTTATTCTTCAGACTGTGATTTATTTTTATTACTACTGAGTTGGAGTACTCATCATTACTCCATGTACCTCTGTGTACAGATCCAGGTACTAGTGCGGAGCAGTAGCCATATTCGCTCGTTATCAGCAGCATTTACGGGATTTCGAGGTAGCTGTCCAGCGTCCGCAGCTTCTTCATTTCCCTTCCTTATCAGTATTAGCATTTGATTCCTAGACATTGTTTATGACATTAGCAGAGTTAGTTTTATTTCTTAGATGCTCGTGACCATGTTGACTCCAGTCCTGGGGGAATTGTTTAGACAGTGGATTATTTTATATTTGTTTAAAGACTTAGGAAATTTTCATACTTGCTATGCTGATATTAAATGATATTGCGATATTTGATTAAACTAAGTGTGTAGTTATGTGATGGTTGGCTAGCCTAGTTCCACGATAGGCGCCATCATGGCCTGTTAAGATTTGGGGTCGTGACAAGTTGGTATCAGAGCTCTAGGTTACATAGGACTCAACGGTCATGAGCAGGTTTAGTAGAGTCTTGCGGATCGGTATGGAGACGTCTGTACTTATCTTCGAGAGGCTGCAGAACCCTTAGGAAACATCCCATATTCTTGAATTCTTGTCGTGCGAATCCATTTATTCAGCTAAAGTCGTAACTCTTTGAATTCCTTTCATGTATTCGAATGAGCACGCGAGCGCTTGGTATCAGTTATGCGTTGTTGGATTGTGACTTCCATGGGTGAGATGTGATTTGTAGCATGTTGATAATGGGCCAGTCGGAAGGACTTGAGGTCGAGTTTTGTCTGTGGCTTGAGTGCTGAGACTTCGTTTGTGTGAGCACATGTGTTGGGGGACTTATATGTCTGTTGGTGCCCTTATTGAGGGGACTTTGTGACTAGATGACTACATGGTGAGTGTAATCTGATAAGTTAGTTGTTTTCAGGTTATTTGATTGTGACCAGAATAGATTAGCGGGAGATGTAGCAAGAACCATCGAGTAATTAACTTCTGTATTGAGTTAGATTATGGCTTCGAGCTGTGAGTGTATTGAAGGACCTCTCGTGCAGCGTAGTTGTGGAGTCGAGTGGATTTTCCTGTTGTGTTCTGAGCTCTTGGTGATGTCTTTTGGGCCGACCAACGTCCCAACATCGTTCATGTATTTGATTGACGATATATTCAGTCGTGTTGTAACTCCTTTGTTATTGTATTTATCAATGGAATCCTGTCGTACTCTCATAGCCAGGGGTAGCATACTCAGCATTGATGATGGTATTACAAGGTCATAGGGAGGAGAAGCTTCGTGCGAAGTTCTCCAAGCGTGAATGTTTGGCTCAATTCAGTAGCATTCTTGGGGCACGTGGTGTCCAGTGAGGGTATTCAGGTGGTCGAACGAGTGTGAGTAGAGCTTCCTGAAGCTCAAGATTTCCTTGACCACAACTCCAGTGTTAGTATTGCCATCAGCTTTAGGTTCTTATACCGCTTAATGGGATGTCTCGAGGGCAGGCAGTGGTTGTGTTCTAATGTAGGAAGGTATAGTGATTGCGTGATAGCTATGATTTCGGAAGTGTATAGGGAGATATCATTTTGAGGTTAAGCAGGCAGGGTATCTCATGCGGGTTGTCCTGAGGTGTGTGACCCTTATGTTGATCTGTAGTAAGTTCTCTCTATCAGTAAATGATGTATATTGTAATCCTAGTTTAGATCGCTTGTGGGAGTTGACATGACCATTACTTTGGTGAATACAAGATTTGCATACGATTTGAGGGTTAGATGGTTTGGGTCATATGAGCTTATGGAGGATTTAGTTGAATCTCTCCACAGTATGGTGGCAATGATAGTGTATGGGCATCGTGAGTTAGTGTTTTTCTTGATCTTTGGCTTTGAGCCAAGTGGGGGAGTCCGCTAATGATAAGATGATTACATGATTATGTGTTGTATTGGTTTCGGTTCGAGGTATGTTGGTGAATCAGTTATGACCTGTAGAGGTGGAGTCTTGGAATGACTCGAGTAATGGAATTTCTTCGATACAGGTTGTATTGTACCTTATGGATAGTGGAATTTATGGAATGATTGAGTGGTACTTGAAAGTGTAGTGGGTGCAATGTGTGAGTTTTCTTGTTACTTCAAAGGTGTGGATGACTTTCTTAGTATGTGGTTTGCAAGCGGGGTCAGGTCGTTCTGGTTACTTAGTCAGTGAAATTGAGAAATTGCGTAGAGTGACCGACGTTCGAGAATGGTTCAGACGGATTCAAGGTTATATGTAGAGATTGAGGGTCTTCAAGGTGTGAAAGGGGCTAGAACTGAGATTTACGGGGAAAGTGTCAAGGCCTGTGGTGTATTTACCTTATCATGGATTTTATCCATCAGTATCAGGAAATGGAAGGTAATGACTTTAAATTCGAAGGAAGTCTCTTCAGGGTAGGTATTTCTAATGTGGTGCTTTTGGGGATATCTGAGAGAGTATTCAGCAGCTTATGAGCCTTAGATAATATATTTTATGCTCGGGTTTCATGTGGTGAGTCTGGATTGAGAGTTGCGGTATTATGACAAGAAGAAGTATCAGTTCGAAGGTAAGTCAGAAGGAACTTGAATAAATAGGACAGATGGTAGTAGGTCGGATCGGCATGATAAACGATAAGGGATATGATTAGTTTTGTGGGTGTGTTGAAGTAATGAGTTGTTACAGGTGTTTCTTAGCAATTCTCTTGGGATTTGGTGTCATGCGTAGCTTGGTTGAGTTAGAAGAACTCAGTCCTGACGGTTGGTGTTGTACAAATGTGATTCGGGGGGTTCTTGATGGTTTCTACCACAGTTAGAGATATATATTTTCTACTGGCGTGAGGGCCATGTGATGTATAGTGATTTTGCTTCTAAATGGGATAAATGGAAAGTTCTTGGCTAGTTGGGTACGTAGTTGTTTGTTGCTAGGAAGGGAGCATGAAGTTCTCATATCTATCATAGGATTGCATGGCGTATGCGATATTTTGTGTATGTTGGAGAGTGGCATATGTGAGGTCACGGTTCAGTTCTAGAAGGAAGGTCAGCACTGGCAGTTTCGGATGACTAGGTAAAGGATACCACTATTGGGTGGCTGGATGAGAGTATACATTCATAAAGGACAATGTGTTTAAGGAAATGTGTTTGAATAAGGGTGCTTCATTGGTGTTACGACGCTCTCTTGTTGGATCGACTGCTGATATTCAAGGTTTCTTGGTGACACAGAGGAATCATGGGGGTATCCATCGTGGAAGGATTGAGTATCAGGTATGTGTTATGTATTCGAGCGGTGGATTGGAGATCAGATATGGTAATTGGTGCGCCTCATGGATTTTGAGACTGGGAGTTTTCATGAACAAATTATTTTTGTAGTTGTGAACTACGAGGATGCAAGCAAATCTAGACGGGTGTTATATATGTCATGATTCAGTCATTGTGAACCTTTGGAGAGTTATCTACCGGTTGTGGATGACCATAGTTGATTTAGAATTATTGGTAGGCCAGTATGGGTGTGTATTCTACACTGAGTCAAAATTGTTGACCCCAAATTGCTATTGTTGAGGGATGTACCATTCAATCGTCATTGAGCTTATTCGTGTTTTGGAGGGATCTATGAGTTACCTTTTGGTGTTTTGAGGGGTTGTAATCGTTGGTTATATGTGCATAGGGTGCGGTTCTATCGGGGCATTATAGCGAGATTCGAGTAAGTTAAGTAATTGGGTGTTGCAGGATTGAGACGTGTCAGTTATGTCCTTTCTGGTTCGGGTGGCATGGTTATTGATTTTGATCAAGATAGATTGGAATATTTCATGTGGTCCAGCGGTTGGATGGGATCACGCTTTGTAGCAGAGTTAAGTAGAGGTATGATCTTTGGTGTCGGATTTGTGTGATATGGTTTCACGATGTGTACCGGGCTTTTAGCATGATGTGGTAATGGTAAGAGTTAATGGCAGGATAGTCCTCTCTTGTGAGTCTTTTTTTTATTTAATGAATTGAGCCCTTGGAATGTGGTTATTGAGTGCACAAGTTGTACAAGCTATGGCTCTGGATGGTATTGATGCTGATCGGACGAATGGTTGCTAGTTTCTACGTGTCTCTTTCATCATCGGCAGTATATGAAAGTGTTAGAGCGAGGCATGATTTTATAAGAGGGTATGTACCGGTATCGAGTTGTTTGAGCAGATATTGTGGTTAGGAGTTATCGCTATGGGTGGTTGAGTTATGCGGTATATTCATCTTGTGTTAAGGATATGGCTTAATACAACGTGATCAGACTATTTCGGCTTGTAATCGTGGAAATTTGATCTTCTAATATATTTCAGAAGTGGAAACTTGGTTCTAAGGTTTATGGGTCAAGATTGGATTTCGAAATCAACTGTGTTATACTATTAGACCTATATGGGGTACGGAGACGTGGGATCACCTCAGAATGTGTGCATGGTAGGTTACACGTCAATTTTAGTGGTGTTTGGAACAACTCTAGGCACGTTCGAGGACGAACGTATGTTTAAGTGGGGGAGAATGTAACGACCCAGTCGGTCGTTCCATAGAACCTGCATTATTATTACTATTTTTGCCTTGTCATAGGTTGGTTATACTGTTTATGATGTGTTAGAGTCGGTTGGCTCGGGTTTGGAATGATTTATAGAAGAAATTAAGACACTTAGTCTCTAAAAGTAGCTTTAGAGTTAGAAAAGTCAACCGAGAGTTGACTTATTGCTAAACAGCCTCGGAATGCGAATTTTATGGCTCGGATAGCTTCATTAGGTGATTTGGAACTTAGGAGTGTGTCCGGAATATTTTTGTGATGTCCGGTGTAGAATTAGGCTTGAATTGGCGAAAGTTAGTTTTTGGCGATTTCCGATCGGCAATGGAAAATAGGCTATCGGGGTCGGAATGGAATTCCGACAGTTGGAACAAGTTCGTAATGTCCTTTTGGACATGTCTGCAAAATTTTAGGTCAATCGGAGTTGTTTTGGATAGTTTCGGCGTCGTTGGTGGAATTTAGGAATTTCAAAGTTCATAGGCTAGAATTTGATGTGATTTTGGTGTTTTGATGTTGTTTTTGGTGTTTCGAAGGATCGACTAAGTTCGAATGATGTTATGAGACGTGTTGGTATATTTGTTGAGATTTCCGAGGGCCTCAGGTGGATTTCGAAAGGTTAACGAATCAATTAGACTAGAAGAAAAGTTGCTGCATTTTTTCACAGCAGCATGAACAGTAACTCGGATGAACAGTAACTCGGGTGAACAGTAATCGGATGAACAGTAACTCGAGTGAACAGTACTCGGGTAAACAGTAAAACACGTGAACAGTATTTAAATAAACCCTCCGCGACCATTAAACCCTTTTACACCATTTTTGAACGGGAAAAGAGCTTTGAGACGATTTTGAAGAGAGGAAATCATTGTTCTTCATTGAGGTAAGGNTATTTTGGTATAAAGTTTGTTGAGTTCCGAGATAAGGTCCCGGGGGTAGGGTTTTGTGCTTAAAATCGATATTTTTCAGTTGGAATTCATTCCTTTAGCATAATTTGATGATAAAAATCTGAACTTGGTAGATTTGGAGCACTCGGAAGTTGATTCGAGAGGCAAGCGTGTTGCAGAGTAGCTTTTCGGGCTAGTTCGAGGTAAGTAATGTCTTTAAATCCTGTCCTGAGGGTATGAAACCCCGGACTTTGCATCCTTTCACGGTTTTGGAGTGCACAAATTGGGAATTTGGAAATATATTCCTTTTTAGGCGACTATTGAGTTGCGAAATCGCTTTTAAAGCCTATGCTTAATAGTATTGATATATTTTTGATATATTTGGGTTGTAAGCCATGTTTGGGGCCTAGTGCCGATCTGTTTAACCCCTTGGGGGCTATTTTACTGATATTCCTCACTTGATATGTTATGATTTTTCACTCAGTCCTTCTTGATAATTGTTTTGACACTCAGAGTATGTTGATATTATTTCTTGAAAATGAAATACTATTTTTGGGTCGAGAACCCGGCATATTTATGGCCCGAGTGGTATATTGAGAGTGTCTGACTGAGTGAGGCCGAGAGCCTATATTGTGAGGATAGCCATGATTTGGCTTATTTATAGCGCTTGGGCTGAATGAGCCCCTCCGGAGTCTGTACACACCCCAGTGAGCGCAGGTACCTACTGAGTGCGAGTGCCGAATGACGAGTGATTGGGAGGCATGAGTGATTGTGAGGTGCTGAGTGACTGTTACAGAGAGATGGTGAGGTGCTGAGGGAATATTTACGAGTGATGATTATGGCCCGAGGGGAAGATGTATGATGATATTTTATTGAGTTTTGACCATGATTCACTTCATTTTGCAAACTGATATTTTGAGAGTTTTACCGAGAAATACTGGAAAATATACTTGTTTTAAAGAATTTTACAGAATTTGAACTTATATATACTTATTTGAACCGTTGTATTTTACTGTTTTGTGGATTGGTGTAATTATATTGTGTGTTTCTTATTCTTCAGACTGTGATTTATTTTCATTACTACTGAGTTGGCGTACTCGTCATTACTCCTTGTACCTCTGTGTACAGATCCAGGTACTAGTGCGGAGCAGTAGCCATATTCGCTCATTATCTGAACCGTTGTATTTTACTGTTTGTGGATTGGTGTAATTATGTTGTGTGTTTCTTATTCTTCAGACTGTGATTTATTTTCATTACTACTGAGTTGGCGTACTCATCATTACTCCATGTACCTCTGTGTACAGATCCAGGTACTAGTGCGGAGCAGTAGCCATATTCGCTCATTATC